>SNVD02011146.1:0-55012 GCA_013180625.2 Boswellia sacra
CGCACGCTCTCTGTCGCCATTGTGCCTCAAGCGAGAGCGCATCAAGACCCACTCAGAGAGTGGCCACGCAACAGAAACAACCTCACCCGACTCTACACACACACACACACACACTCACACCACCAAGAAACAGACACACAAAGCAAGCATGCCCAAGGGCTTCCTGATCCACAGAAAGCTCATGTCCAAATTGGACCAATGGCGCCCCGACTCGCCGCCGCTCACGCCCGACCAGATGAGCAGCCTGTGCGCGGCCGCCGCCAAGGCTAGCCAACAATCAATGCATCACCAACTACTCCCGCACCACCCCCACCACCTTCATCACCATCAACAGCAGCACCTCTACAGCGGCGCTGGCGGTGGCTCGGCGTCCGCGTGATGGCGTCGCGCACCTCCAGAAACACCACCACCGCCAGCATCACCAACTCCAACACCAACACCAACATCACTCACGACCAGCATCACCTCCGCCTCCACTCGGCCGGCCTTAGCTCAGCCTCGTCGTCGCGCACGGCCAGCGTCGAGTTCGAGGAACAACCCGAACCATTGAATCTATCGAAGAAGCCCAGTTGCACCCCAACGGGCTGCCCCTCGTCGCTGCTCGTCTCGGCCTTCAGCTCATCCGCATCCGCAGCCATCGCGGCCGTTCCGTCCGACAGCATCGCCACCACCATCTCCACAACAACCACCTACACCAACAGCATCACCAGCGGCGACAACTGCACCATTAGCAGCGGCATCAGCAACAACAACAATATTCTCAATCTCCAACAGGCCGTCGTCAGCACCACCACACCAACAACAACATCAACCACCTCACAAATCGCTGCAGCGCCCGCCGGCGAGCTCCTCAGCTCCATTGCGTCCAAGACAGTGCACCCGGACCAACATTTGGCCGTGGCGCAGGCCCTGCTCGTGGCCACAGGAGGTCCCGCCCAGGCGCAACCACAGTCCAGCGACATCAACAGCAACGACAGCATGACCATAACCGATAGCACCAGCACCAGGACCAGCAGCACTAGCAGCAGTACTAAGAGCAGCACCAACAACAACGACAGCAACCAGACCGATCCGCTTAAGTGTCCTGTATGTGGCAAGAAATTCAACCTTCAAAGATTACTCAACAGGCATATGAAATGCCACTCGGATGTTAAACGCTACTCGTGTGCCTATTGTGGCAAAGGTTTCAATGACACGTTTGATCTAAAACGACATATCCGCACCCATAGCGGCGTGCGACCCTACAAGTGTCAGCACTGTGAAAAGTCCTTTACTCAGCGATGTTCCCTTGAATCGCATTCCCTCAAAGTACACGGAATCGCGCATCGATTCGCCTACAAGGAGCGCCGACCTAAGGTAAGTGAGGAGAAACTGGTCACATTAGTTTGAACACTTACATCAGACACTCAGGCTGTGTCCATTACTTTCACTAGCCTAGTCCTCTCATTTCGCCTCGATCGCTCTTCATCGCTTCCACACTGACCACTCCCAACTCTTCCGTCTAATCATCAGGTCTATGTATGTGAAGAATGTGGCAATACTACCCCGTCCCCAGAGGTTCACTTCAACCATCTGCGCGACTATCATCAATATTCGATAAGCTCGCAAACATTGGCAAAATTCTACGATAAGAGGCGCTTCAAGTTCTCGAACTAGAACTTGAAGTTCACCAAGGGACGATTTCAATAAAAATCATCCACTCACCAAAAGATATAGGTGTAACCGAGAATATGTCCATACATATGCTCCCATGTCTACACCTTGTTTGCTTTTTATAGCATATGCCTCTAGTTACCGCAACTCTCTTGTCCGGAATCATAACTATCTTGTCTTGAAGATGAATTTGATGACGGCCTTGTCATGCCTTGAGACTCTTTGCAGTTCGTCGAGCGGCTACTCACGCAGCTGTCGCAGCTATCTGAGTCTGAAGACGAAGATGACGATGATCCACTAGAACTGTCTGACATGACTCCAATCGGTCTGGACGTGTCGGTTCTCAAAGCTATGGCATACAAGTCGGGACGCTCTCTCCTGAGAGATTCAAGCCACCTTCGCGATAGTTTTGGACGGCTCTTAACTGTTTTATGCCACACTATTGGAAAATTTGCTGAACTCACAAAGTTTTGTGTCACAGCAATAGTGTGAGTAAGGTTCATCACTACGTGCCACCAACCGGAAGGCACAAACACGGTCTCTCCGGGTCCCTGTAACATTTCAATTGGTCGATATTGGCTTGGCCAAGAGGGCTCTTGAGTACGTGGATAGACCAGATGAAACCATTGAGCAGCCTCTGTATATTGCTTGCCGCCTGTGGCCGGATTAAGTTTGAGTAACTCCCTAGGTGTCCAAGTTGGGAACAGACACCACCGCTTGTAGCCAACTAGTAGAGTGTTCCAAGCACTAGTTCCCAAGGGATCTATGTGTATCCCTGTTCCGGATCTTGCGCTGCCAATCACAATCCATCTGAATGGTGGTCGCCGATGTGAGCCGACTAGTCTGAATAAATCTTCTCTGAAGTATCGTGGCTTACTATAGTCGCGCAGCAATCTCTGTATGGAGTTGCGTGTCATTGAGTAACAGTTAGTTCTGATGATGTTTCCGACAACAGAAAACTCTCCTTAAAGAGAAGAGAGGGCACTTACTTTTCGAGTTTTAGAGTCGAATATATACAGAGGGCTGTCATCATAATTATTGTTCATGTAATGGATAAAATATTTCATTTTCAACCTCACATTGTAACCGGAGTTATCTTCACCGCACTTGAATTTTTGGCTTCCATAGTTCCTCAAAAAATAATCGAATGTCCAAGACTTTGTAGCATTCCACTTGCGAGCTACATTGAGCAATACTACAGGAAGCATTGGTTGTTCATAATTTTCGATGAACTGTTTTGTAGATAAGGCGGTAACATCCACGCGTGGTACTGTATCTCGCAACCTAACAGAGTCGATATTGAGGTCAAGTTTGCGGGCCAAATTCAGACTAGACCATTCGTTGATGTGATCATCTATCAACAATTCTATTTTTCATGCATATTATCAGGGAAACTAGTTAGCAATCGTCAGATAAGATACAAGAAGATTAACGTCGAGTTTCTAAACTACAACTCACCTGGCCTAGCTTTAACCTTCGCCCGCTTAATCTTCCATTCAACGTAAGAGATGTCTCTTGATTTTGACATTTTCTTGGATGTGTGGGGAACAAACATAAGATGGAATGACGATTGACGCGATATTTATTCAGAGTAGAGAAAAACTATGTTATCTGACATTTCCGCTGGGAATGAGAAGCATGGCAACAATTTATTCAGCAAAGTCAACAACGCTAGTTTGTGTTTTGCTTTGATGTAAAACGCGTGCAGCGCCGTTTGCGCTTGCGCGTTCTCGATCTAGAGAAACGTGGGGCCCTCCAACTCAGTCGATCCTGTGTAAATTTTGAGCAAATTATCCCTGGACACACCGCCAATATCGCACTCGGCTAACTTATCTTTTAAAGCCTTATTGTATTTGGGTATAGTTTTTTCCAATAGTGAAGTGGAAATTGAATCATTATACCTAATACCCAAAGCATTATTGAGATGCTCGAGAGCTAGATCCCAATCTTCCTTCAGATAGTAGAGGAAACCCAATGCAGAGTAGGTACTCGCGTTTGCTTGGACTAACGTCAACGCTCTGTTGTGATAGTCTATGGCTTCATCATATTTTCCTAGTTGTCTTAGAGTGTGCCCTATGTTATTGAGTAATGGTTCCCACCTCTGCTTAAATCGATCACTGTTCGTCCAAGTCTGGCTCATAGTCACATTAGCTTGCTTCAAGATCTTTTCGGCCTCTCTAAAACAATCGAGTGCGGCTTTGAAATCTTTGTTCCTGTAATGTACAACACCATACTCATGCAACACAAATGGATCCTCGGGTGCCACGTTCCTAGCTTGTGCTAAAAACTTCTCTGCCAACTTGCAATCATTTGCTCGGCCATACTCGACACCAATGAAGAGTAAGGGCAAGTGACAACCGCGCATGAGGTGGTAAGCTCTGAAATAAGCTGCCATTGCTTGGTCATGTTCGCGTTCAACAGCGAATGAGTGACCATAAACTAGCCAAGCGGGACCAAATACGTTATCAAGTGTAGTTGCCTTGCTAAGATAACGCCTTGCAGGTTCAACTTTAGAGATCATGAGGTAATAACATCCGACAGCGAACCAAGATATAGCGTTCTCTGGATATAAATCAACAAGTTGATGTGCAATGTTGAATAGTTGAGTTGGTTTGTCGATCTCCATGAGTGATGAGATAAATACTGGAAGACAATCTAGGTGATGTACATCTTTCTCAAGGATTGAGGAAGACAGTTCGTATGCCGAATGATAATCACAGTTGAAATAGTGGCGTTCAGCAAGAGCGGCTTCTACGTCTACATTGGATGACAAGTATTCTAGTTGGGTAGGTAGGACGGATTGAGATGGTTTGTGATATTTCTTTCCCTGAAGGGAGTAGAATAGTTTTACAAACTGGCCCATCTCTTCATCGGCTTCGAAAGTGCCGTCGATATTGAGATCATTGAGAAGCGCTGTCTCCTCTTCGATTGTCAGCATGTGGTGCTTAGTTAAGGAGGAATATGCTTCAAAACAGAATATATCATGTACCAGAGCTTCTTTAAAACAAGATTGTGCCATCTGCCTGTTGTCGTTACATTCGTAAAGTTTACCTTTCAGAAGATAAATAGCACCCAACCATCGATCAATGTTCTTGTCGGCGACCATGCTAACTTCCTGTTGCCTAAATTTGACCTGGTGTTGATTACTAGACTGGTTGTGCAATCGGGAGCTGTGACGAGCAATTGATGTCGTAGGTGTTGACAATCCCATAGATATATCATGTTGAGCTGTTGAGCTGATAACCAAAGGCGAATCGAGCAATTGATTTGCCTCCTTATAGTCTTTCTCCATGAAATGACACTGAGCCGCTAAATATAAACAAGACAGACTTGACTGGTGCAAATTTCTTGACCTAATCGTATGCGCCGCTCGGTGGTATTCTTTCAGATTATATAGACATCGAGCTCTCTCATAGGCGTCATCTGGATCGTTTGTCAGAAAAAGAACTTTCTCGGCCCAAAACGAAGCCGATTGATAGTCCTGCGAGTGGATGAAGCTCTTGATAGTCTCTCTCAACCGGCGGATGAGTTCTTGAGAGGCTGTCTTCTCGCCCCCATCCTTGGTTGCCATCTTCTGGATTACGAGAACTGCCTCTCGGTGTTACTGAATCAGTCTTGCAATTCTATTGAGATGAGCATGACGAGGGATGCTCAGAGATGGAAATATATATCGATTGTTAGGGGCACGATGTCGCGGCGACAGCGTGGTCAAGGTTCGAAGTCATCTGTGTTTATTCTGGCATAGTTGCGAGTTTGCGCTGCATGTGAAAGGGATTTCTCTGCGGATCAGAATCGAGGTGCGACCCACGGCGAATGGCACAGATGATCGGTGCGAAAATAGTGACAAGGCTAGTGCACGAACCGCATCGATGATTTGGCTAATACTTCGACCCAAATCCTGATCTTCCTCGACAACTACCCTCGCATTGCTGATATTTAATGGGATCGAATTTGCAACCTGAAAGAATTCGCTTCAAACAGATCATTCAATCTATACTCTCCAGTAGATCTCAAGGTGCAAAGTCGGACTTTCTGGGAGTCTTGACGTCTCGACCTAAAGACTGGGGCGATAACACCTGTTATGATGGCGCCAGTTAACAACATGACTCGCCGAGTTCTTTTATCTATGTTGTTCATTGGACTGCTTAATGTTATTACTATAATGGGCGTCGATCGAACAAAATTCAAGAGTTGTGATCAATCATCTTTCTGCCAAAGGCATAGGAGTCATAAACCATTTGAGCAACAATGGACATTGGATATGACCACTGTCAAGTCTCAACGTGGCCGGTCATCTTTACGATAAACTTAGCCCAACCAGAAGGCTTAAGATGGTGCTGTCACTTACCCAGAAGGGTGCAATTCGGATGAAGATTGATGAGCTAAGCTCAACCAGAGCTCGCTATGAACCCAAGGAAGCATTGAACCCGAACCTTTCGTTCACTCAACTGACCGTCCAGCATTTGAGCGACCATGGGTGTACTTTCATGTTCGGGACTATTCCGGCGGATGGAAAAGAAGACTCAAAAACAAATCCAACTGAGAGATTCTACAAATTAACTCTGAAGTCGGAACCTTTCCAGGCCGAAGTCATCAATACTGAGGGCAAAGTAATAGTACTTGTCAATTCTAAAGGTCTAATGAGGTTTGAGGAACACAATCAGCTGGGATCTGGAGTTGCCAAAAAAGAGTTATTCGGGGCACCGAAACAGGCCCAAGCCTATGATGAGGCAGGCCGTCCGATAGGTGATCAATCTCAAGTCGATACCTCTCAAGCAGAGCAGTCTCCTCCAAATGAGAGCCCTGCAGAGTCCACAACTGATCAGATTCAATCTTATGTCGAGACTTTCTCCACATTCACCGACAATCGCCCTTATGGACCTATGTCTGTAGGTGTTGATATATATTTCCCTAATAGCGAGCATGTCTATGGTATACCTGAACATGCTGACAGCTTCAACCTCAAGGATACCCGTCCGAATGTTGGTGATCCATATCGCCTCTACAATGTAGATATATTTGAGTATGAGGCGTACTCGCCTATGTCATTATACGGAGCGATTCCTCTGATGATGGCTCATTCGAAGACGGTTGGCACATTCGGGGTATTCTGGCTTAATCCATCAGAAACATGGATCGATATTGAGAGTAATCACTCTCACTCACGTAATGCAGGTGTGGTGGATATGATTTCGAGTTTTGTGTCAAATGATAAGAAAATGAATGGTAGATTGACACATTGGTTCAGCGAAACAGGACTGATAGATATATGGTTCATGCCCGGTCCTCAGCCCTCTGATGTTGTTAAATCAAACGCAGAAATCTTGGGAACTATACCTATGCCTCCCGTCTACTCTATCGGTTTTCATCAATGCAGATGGAACTACTACTCAAGTCAGGAAGTCATGCAGGTCAATAATAATTACGATGCAGTTGAGGTCCCATTGGATGCCATTTGGCTCGATGTGGAATACACCTCAGGTAGATCCAAGAAATACTTTACCTGGGATGAGGTATCATTCGCAAACCACGTTCAGATGGCGAACAACCTAACATCCAGAGGTAGAAGGCTCATCGCTATCATAGATCCACATATAAAAAAAGAGGATGGTTACCCTACCTACGACGAGGGTAATTCATTGGATCTCTGGGTGAAAGACGCCTCAAATCAAAACACATATGAGGGCTGGTGTTGGCCTGGCGCCAGTGTGTGGCCGGACTACCTCAATCCCCAAGTCAGAGATTGGTGGTCAACAAAATTCGAACCATCTCATTTCCCTGGTGACAAGAACTGTCTAGTAGATATATGGAACGACATGAACGAACCATCAGTTTTCAATGGACCGGAAGTGACCGCACCCCGAGATTTGAATCATTTCGGAGGTTTCGAACATCGTGACATACACAATATGTATGGTCTATTAATGACAAAGGCAACTTTCGAAGGCTTAGTTAGATACAGACCCGCAGATAGACCATTTATCCTAACAAGGAGCTTCTTCGCTGGGTCACAACGCTACTGTGCGGCCTGGACCGGCGACAACCAGGCTAAATGGGAGCACCTCAAACTCACTGTCCCAATGCTTCTATCACTGTCTGTGGCAGGGATGCCCAATGTAGGCGCGGATGTTGGCGGGTTCTTCAATAACCCCGATGAAGAGTTGATTGTGCGATGGACACAGGCAGGAGCTTTCCAACCTTTCTTCAGGAATCATGCTCACCATGATGCTCGTCATCGCGAGATTTACGTCTACCAAGGTCAGACTCTCGACCTTCTAAGATCTGCTGTGCAGCTCAGGTACTCTTATGCCCCTTATTGGTACACGCTATTCTTCGAGGCGCACTCTACTGGTATGCCTATGATGCGACCTCTTTGGTTTCATCAGTCAAACGATGCTGCAACATTCAATATCGAGGATCAGTACTTACTAGGAGACTCGCTCCTTGTCAAACCTATACTAGATCAAGGTGTTACATCTACAGATGTCTACTTGCCAGGAGCAGCTGGCCAGACAGAATGGTTCGACTTGAACAATCATTCTATGCACCCGGGTGGAAAATCTGTCACTCTCGCTGTTGACCTCAGAATAGTTCCCCTGTTTCAACGAGGGGGCACAATAATACCCAGATTCTACCGGCTGAGAAGAAGCTTAGATCTACTGATCAGGGATCCGATCACACTCGATATTGTCTTAGGCGAAAATCAAGGTGTAACCTATGCTCATGGAAGTGTTTACATAGACGAGACCAAAAAACTCGAGCCAGATGTCAACAGTGCGGCGATTAGGGATATTCTATATTACGATGATCATCTATATATCAAGCCGTCGACTAAAGCTCATCTTACACACGGCGTCGTTGAGCGTATCATCATCTATAACTGGCCCACTCATAAGCAGATCAAGAATATTCTCGTCGCACCTGAACAGGACAATTACTCCAACACCCATCCAATCAATTTCCGGTTAGATAGAACCAGGCCTGATGGCACTACTCTCCTTGAAATCAGAAAACCGCAACTCTCCGCAGAATGGAAAGTCTGGATGCTCAAGATCGAGGTTTAAACGTCGCCTGCAACGGTGTCTCGAATATGTGTCCATTTCCTCCACGCAGTTCCTTGAACATTGTGAGGATAGACAAGATATAAAAATCGAAAAGGTTGAAGATAAAAGTGGTGATAGATTATGAAGTTCTCAGCTACTTTCAATTATCTAGAATCTCTAGTTTTGGACAAGTATCTGAAATGAATGCTCCCAGATAAGTCTCTCTCATCTCTGTGAATAATAGTTGTAATTATTTATGCCCTTTGTAGTAAAAACTCCCCGCCATGAATGAAAACTCTCGAGAGTTATAATCTGATATCTCGCCCGATGACATGGTATTGTGGTTGTCCTCACGTCTATAAGAATAGGTTCTCAAGCACATGCAATCGTGTCTGAATGTCAATCCCTTGTACTGAGAATGACATACTCGACCACGCCGAATCAACTACTACTAGCTTGTTATTTGATCAAATCATTCCATATCTCAAGGCGGGTCCTAAGCCGGGCGCGCTCAGAATCGGCATCAGGGACTCTTATGATGACAAATTCAAGATCGCCTGTAAGATGCAATGGATGAATCGTCTATCAAACTGCCCGAGATACTGCGTCTCTGATCATCTAGAGAGTTGCGCTTCAATGCTATGCGCAGCTTCGCGGCCTCATCTAGAGTCAAATGGAACCAATCATAACACTAGATTCGACTAGATTTGATCGATCAAACGACTAAATCATCATCTATGGTAACACCATGCGGTGAGAGCTCTTAGTATAGATCTAGAACCTCATAGTGTTGCAGAAAAGAGAATATGCTCGAGCCATCTCAACGTGATTGGCTGTTGTAAGCCAATCAAGATGTGGGATCCACCAAAGTTGATTCAAGCCTGTGACTCATTCAGAGTAACTACAACTATGTAGTTACCCTGAATGAATGTGATGGCCGAATGACAAGCCGCGAGGCAGGACGAGCCGAACTCTCGGATTAGTTTTTTCCAAGGCGGGTCCTGCAGTTGTTGATGAAAGAGAAACTCGTGCTGGGGCGCGATCCACTAACATGAGATCAGAAATGGCAGGTGGATTGGTTTTCTGCGCTGAGGTGCCCGAGTTTTGAACACGCGCGGCGTGCGCCGGCACCAAGCGCGCTTGTCTCTCCGACTATCGAATTGATCTGTTTCTGCCAGGTACTGGGAGGCAGCCTCAATCCCTTTCTCATTGGCCGATTCTCTCTTCCTCTCTTCATCCCCGACCCTCTCGGACGTCTAGCATTCTGTCCTCGCTTGTGTCACTCTTGTTCGTGGCGCGCGCGCGGCCAGACTGAGCATTCTAGTGCGCAGCCGGGCGCGCCGCCGGTTGGGCCGGGATGGCGAGCGGTTCGGCGTTGCTGAGCCTACAAAAGCCCGAAGGCGAAGGCGGCGGCGCCGACCAGAGCGCGATGTTGCGCGAGGCTGAAATCCGCCGCGTTGAGGATGGGCGAGCGTTCGCAATGGACGCAGCAGTGCGAGCACAAGTCGGCGTCGGCGGCGGCGTCGACAGTGGCGACGGCCGCAACGCATCGAGTCATTGCTCTTACTAGCGTACTCGACGCGGCAATGTTGTCGACGGCGCGCCAGAACTCGCGACCCGTTTTCTCCCGCGAATACGCTTGCCACCCCGATGCTTGAATGGCGCTACTTGTGGCGCGAAGTGTCAACCATCGCGGCCAGCGCGCAGGCAAGACTTGGCCGTCGTCGCCATCGTCGTCGTCGTCGTCGTCGTCGTCGTCGAGCACTGGGCGAGAGAGCGGCCGAGCGAGATCCTCGTCGTCGTCGAAAATAATCGTCAGAGGACAGAGATATCTAGAGTACGAAGGATATAATCAACCGAGACTGTCGCTTCGTAATCTTTCGACCTGTGGCCAATTTTGTAACAAGCGCTCTACAGACATATATTACAATCCCCCAGACGCCAACCTATACAATAGATCAGGCATTCAAAGCTTAAGAAGGCAGACATTCTTATATACACAAGGTCATATACACTCGCGACACACACATACACACAACAGCAAACACCCATTATATATATATACACGTCCTTATATATCCTATTATCAATCACATATTACATAGAAAATTTTACGCCCTGCTACATCAGAAATACCTACCACAAACACTTGCACACAGATACACCAATATATAAAGAGAAACACACACACAAACCTACAATCACACACACACATAAATAAACACACCAACTCGGGCAGAGTCACTCATGAATATGAATACTGAGTATACCAACTTACCAGAGCTACTTAAGGACGGTATCGTCGAAGTTCTGTGGGACGATGGCGCCTATTACAAGGCACACTTATTGGACATCCACGAACCCAATCAGACGCAACTTCATCATGCTGTGTCACACACATCATCCTCAACAGCACCTCCACCATCCTTGACACTGCCGCAGCAACAACAATCACAACAACAAACATCTGCAGTAACATCATCCACAATCTTGACAGCCTCCTCCTCGAATGCGCCCGGCCGACTGGGACAAGCACCACCCGGCGCTGGCGGTGACATTCATCTTCAAGCCGATAAGGGTCCACAGACAGTCGAGCTTAGTTTGGAGTTTGAGAACAGCTGGCAGACACGTGGTAGATACGCCCTTAGTCAAGTTCGGCTACCGCCGCCTGATAATTATTATTATAATTATTCACCCATCACACCGTCCAACGGTGCTGGTGGGAACTCTATTGGAAATAATAGCTCCAATGCGGTCGGCACTGGTAACGCCAACAGTTTAGCTGCTAACAGCGTCTCGATGAATAATGGAATCAAGCAGCCTGCATCCACAGCGCATCTAAGTGCTTCTCAACACCAAAGCTCGAGCGCATCAAATGCAATCAACAACTCAATGGATGGCAGTCTGCAGCAGAAGCAATCCCTACCATCACTAGCTTCGACCATCACTGAGGGATCGGAAGTTGAGTATCTAGATGACTCAAAAGGTGCAGCTGGTGGATGGCGACCTGCATACGTCAAATTTATCAGGGGCGACCTATTCGTGGTCACAAATGTACCAAACACACTGCAGAATGTAATGAACAACTCTGGAATGAAGCTACCGCAACCGAATCATCATGATCCCAACCAAACCCATTCATTCGCTCTCAATGTGGTCCAGCCCCCGCAGCTCACCCCGCAGCAGGCAGTCTTTGAACACATCGTTCCAAGCGACCGTATTAGGTTGAGAAACCCTAACTCACTTCTCTCAGATAGCTCGCATCCATTCTTTAAATTCGATATAGACGTTCCCAAAGATTTGATGCAGCTCAATACGAGCTTGTTATCAAAATCAGAAACTCATCGTCAATTTAAACAATCTCTGTACGCAATCGCAGTTAGATTTAACAATCCTGCAACTGAAAAGCTGACCGTTATCGGTTACAGCTTCACCAAAGACAAGAAACAAGAGGCAAGAACAATGGAAAAGAAAGCTTCGATGCTGTGTGGTATGCACTTTAAGTACTTGAAGCAGAAGATCATACTGCTAGAGAAGACTGAAGAGGTGGCCAAGAAACTGGAATCAACACGCATATCTGGGTCTGGTGGGGGTGGTCATCCGATTGGCTCATTCGATATGGGGTCATCGCATTTCTCATCGAATAGACTCTTTGTAGTCGATTTCAAGGTCCCCAACCACCTCATGGGTCTGGCTATTGGTGCTGGTGGAACCAATATTCAGAAGGCTAGACAGGTTGAGGGAGTCGTCGAGATATATGAGGAGCATGATACCTTCCATATCAGCGGTCATAGTCTAGAGGCTTGTCAAAAGGCTCGCAATATACTAGAATATGCCGAGTGTACAATCCAAGTCCCTAGATCATTAATAGGAAAAGTTATAGGAAAACAGGGTATGGTTATTCAAGAGATTGTGGACAAATCCTGTGTCAACAGAGTCAAAATTGAGGGTGATACTGATAATGACATAAGAGAAAACGTACCTTTTGTATTTGTAGGCACAGCTGAAGCTGTAGCTAACGCCCAAATACTTCTCGAATACCACATCAATCATCTCTTAGAGGTCGAGTCTCTGAGGAAAGAGAACATAGAGATGTTTCACCAACTCCGAAACATTCAAACTAATAATTATCAAGGACAACCGCCGGGATCTGGTGGAAAAAAGATGAACAGCAACGATGGTCAGCAGCATCGAATGATACCGAAAAGCCAGATGCACAGCAATGGTCCTCGGATGGCTAGGCGCAATGATAGAGGTGGTCACAGCCACAACAACAACAACAATGGTAGCAACAACAATAACAATAATAACAGTAGTAGTAGCAACCACTCTAACATGCCCAGGGTCTCTCAGAGGAATCAGAAACCTCGTGAGGCCAAGGGTCCTCGAGAGGCGAAGTCACCAAAGAGATCAAGAGAAGACAATAATAATCGACCAAACACTAGCACCAATAGTAAGCAAACTGGTAATCAGCACGCATCTCGTGAGATGAAGCCTCAAACTTCAAACAGTAATAGATCCCAGCAGAGCTCGCGCTCGAACTCTCATCGACCAGCACCTTTACTTGACTGGGCGGCCGAGGTAGAGAGAGATGGTAAAAGGAAAGCAGCAGCTGCATCGTTCGCGCCACCGACTAACAAGTCCGGCAGTGAGTCAAGTAATCAATAAACTCTCACAATATCCAATCTACGCAGTATTTTTACATTTTAGATTGTCACACTCCATAGTACTCATTATAGTCGTAGTAACGGTCAGGTATCTCATATACCAACTTCCCTAGATCCTTTGCTCTCGTTATAGATATTATGAGGTTGCGGTATTGCGTAAGACATAAACCATGTTGCTTTCTGGTCAAGATTTTTCCTGTGTAAGGGTCAATAAACTGAGAGAGGAGTTTTATGTTGTCCGTGTCAAGAATCAAGTACTCGTCTCTACATATGGGACAGGGGTAGGATGTATCGAGAAACCCTTGTTTGTTGATGCAATTTGGTCGAGTATTCTCACTGGGGAATTGACCTTTGTGATTTCTACGATATAGTTTCCAAACTAGTTCGTCCCCATAGGTCTTTTTATAAGCCTCTGAGTCCATATATTTGATGCTGTCCTTCGGATCAACTTTGATTCGTCGGTCAAAGTTAAGATCAAATAAATTCATTTTGGTTGATCCTCTCAATAACTGAGCTGTCGAGAGATGCTCAAACATGTGATTATTCAACAGTGGTTTGCAAGGTTTTTTGACACTACAGTGCCCGATGTATAGGAGGGCACGAGATAGACATGTCGACTGAGACATGTTGAGATTTGAGTGTAGATATATATATCATGTATTATATTAACAAAAATATAGATCTTCCAGTCGCCGGTAAAACTCGATTGATGCACGATGTTTTGTTTGGGCGAATTCTGGAGATGTGATCTGCGAGGTGATTTGCAGGCTCGCGCGCATACTTGATTGCGCATCCCATTCGCCGGCTCAGTTGACAGAGTTTCAATCTCCACAGACGACTCGATATCAAGACGGGTTGGCATCAATTCCAGGCTCCTTATTGTGATATCACACGAGACACGAACTGTAAATATCGTTTAATGGCGTTTGTTTCAACTGAATTGTTTTGTAACATGATCTTGGATGGATCTCACGTGAAGTATAGCTCAACTCTCCAGGCAATTTCAATGAATATAATCAAATGATGTTAGCAGACATTATCGACTTGTCCGTAGTAGCTATTGTCTCATAGAATATGGTGGCTTTTCATGTTGCTTTGTTTTTTATATTCGTTAAAAGATTCGGATGATCACACTCTGTCTCTTATTTGATGATATCAGAGCGACCCATGATCATACAATGATCGACGTGAACAAACACTACATTGAAGTGCTGTATGAAAACTATGTAAGCAACTTCCGTGGAGGTGAATTCATTCATTCTAGATAACAAAGAGAAATAACTCATGCTTTTGTGTAGATGGAGTCTGTTTAATAAAAGACGCTGTTGAGCAATATCAAGTTGCATCCACCACGTTGCGCAACAAGTGAGGCCTAGCAGTTTCGATAGGCCCGGTGAGAGGGCTCAACCTCTCCATCCGTCAAGCAACTCTAAGGAAGATATTTTAGAAATACAACCATGGACAGACACTTTGACCATCCAAGCGAGCGTCTGTTCCCCACATCGGCTTCATTCTTGATCTTCTGGTCTTACATTTCCCTATTCGTCGGCCAAGGTCTACTGACTAAGTCTGTTCAAAATATCAAAATACCTGGACTCAATGCAACTGTTATAGTTCTTCTGGTAGAATCAGTCAAACTAAGTATCTGCATTGGAATTCACCTCTTCAAATCTCAAGTTTGCACTTTGGCTAGTCTGCTTGATGATCTAAAGTCAAACAAAAGGTTGTTGCTATTATACCTGATGCCCGCTGCTCTATACTGCCTCTACAACAATCTTACATTTGTTAATCTATTGCTGTTCGATGTTTCTACCTACTATTGCTTGATGCAATTTAGAATAGTATTGACTGCCTTGATCTATCAAGTATTATTTAAGCGTCGTCTGACCTTGTCACAATGGACATCACTCATTATATTAACCATTGGCTGTTTGATTAAAGAATATGGTATGTACAACACCACTACGTTAAATCCAATGAAAAATCCCATAGATAGACATGCAATCAATAGAACAATTACTTCCGTTGCCAGTTACAATACTGGCACGAGGCCTCAGCGTGAGACATTTGAAAGACTGACAGCCATCATCCAGTCTACGAGTATGATCATACTTCAGATGTTTTGTTCCTGCTTCGCCGGAGTATACAATGAATATCTACTCAAGGATTCTAACTACGCCAGGAAGGCAGACGTGATCTTACAAAACATCTTTATGTACGTAGATTCGATTTTATGTAACTTAGCGGCGTTATATATCACATCATACTACTTCAAAAACGAGATCCCGTTCCCCCACATGAGTTATGCATCTATGGTCCTGAATTCTTTAACAAATCCCTTGGTGATTGTGTTGATTCTAAACAATGCAGCCTCCGGACTGATAGCATCGCTCTTCCTCAAGAGTATGAACTCGATAGTGAAAACTTTCGCCTCCGCGCTAGAGATATTTGCAGTGACTCTCTTGGCATGGTTAATATTTGATGATAAGGTAGATTTTTACACACTATTTGCCTTAATACTAGTTTCTGTGGCGACAATAATCTATTCGCGAAATCCAGTGAGCGTGGCACCACCGTCTGAAAATGTGAAGGCGTCGGATAGGAATGGATTTATCCTATTACCAATGCAAGACTAAATTAAACTTTATGACTGAAGTAGACTGGATCTCTCAGCTTGTGAGCGATGGAGAGCTCTTCAGCTCGGTTAATGCCTCGACGAGTATGTTGCTTAGAGGTTCATCCTGTTCATACCAGCCTACATATACATCTCGGTAGTCACCAGTTTCTTGAGCGTCAAGTTGTATGAAGCAGCCTGCGATGTTTACACATAAGTCGTTCACTAGTTTGGGCGAATCATCTATTGCCAAAGTTTCTCCATTTTGATTGTTAACTGGATGAGTGAGAATATTTGAGTGTCTCTTATCATTCATCTTAGCGATCACAATATTCAAGATCGATTCAGATATTTGCCTACTAGTCAAGTGCTTTACATTTGTGAGTCTAAATGTTGATGTAAATTTTATCTTGTGTTGCCTTAGACCAGCCTCTTCCATTGCTATTTCCGGAGGGACGATCTTGAATATTGGTGGTTGTGTTGGAGCTTGTGCTGACATCACTAAGGTACCATGTAGGATCTTGGCCTTCTTATTCTCATTCTCATAACTGGTAACTGAGTTATGATGGTCATTTTCTAGAGATCTTTTTAAAAGGCACTCAGAAACGTCAACTGGGACAGATATTCTTGTTGGAATGTCTACAGTCTCACCGTTTGCTGGATCGAAGCAGTTAATATTGAGCTCCTGATAGATCTTGGTTTTCAAGTATCTCATCTTAAGAGCCTCACCATGAACTAGTAGTACGTTTTTTGGTTCACACATGTTTATCAATTCCATTATCCCTTTGGAGTCAGCATGGGCTGAGAAGCTCATGTATTCTACTTTCATATTAACCTCAACGACTTGCTTGTTTTCAAATTCAATTCTTTTTGCACCAGATAAAATCTTCGCCCCCACTGTACCAGCAACACAGTATCCAGGCATAATAACGATGTTTTGTGGGGATGGTGCCCATTTCTTGAATATCTGTAAACTTAGACCTGCGTGTAGCATACCCGGAGTCGCAAAGACTACCATAGGTCCCGGATTATCGATATAAGATCGGTCAAATGGTTTGATGTGTTTAAAATCGAACATGTTTCTTTCAACGAATGTTTCTTTGATTTTCTCATTGGTCCATGTGATGAACATCTTATAGTAATTGGTCGCCTTTTCGGTCAATCCTGCTGCGAAAAATATCGGGACCTTCATGTTCATATGCTCCCAATAAGTCTCGAGAAGAATACAGAGTTCTTGAGCTCGACCTAGAGCAAAAACAGGAATCAGCACTTTGCCTCCTCTCTCGACACATTCTCTCACTTTCATTAGGAAATCTCGTTCTCGGAGCCTCTTGGAATCTCTAATTGTTGTTGCATATGTAGATTCTGTTATCAGAAGATCTGGACGGCACTTGTCAATCCAAGCGCTCCCAAGGTGCCGGTCAGGCGTCATATTAAAATCACCTGTGTAAACAACTGATTGCTGACCACTCTTCACGTAGAACATGCCAGCGCCCAAAACATGACCAGCATAGTAGCATTTGATTTCGAGATCTTCATGCACTTGTATTGTCTGGTGCAAATTGATTGTGAGCACTTTTCGCATACAATCTTTGATATTCTGCGAGGTAAAAAAGTTGGATTCGCCTTTCCTTTCAACAGATATCCGCCGAAAATCCTCGAGGAGGATAGGAGCTATGGCTTTCGTGGGTTGTGTCATGTAGATAGGTCCTGAATATCCAACCATCTCAGACATATAAGGCAAAGCTCCACAGTGGTCAAGGTGGAAATGACTAATAATGACACAATCAATATATTCTGTTAGCGTGCCATCTCTAGTCACGTAGGAAAAATCGGGAAATTTGCGTTCGTCTTGGTATCCCATGTGCATTCCACAGTCGAACATGATATTTTTTCCATTTATTGTGACCAAAATGCAACTACGGCCTACATCTTGACCAGCACCTAGTGGTGTGACTCGGATAGTCGAGGATAAATCAGTAGAATATAGACCATCTGCAATCTGGCTGATCTGCCCTGAGTTTGATGGGACCATCATCTTGATGCTTCCGTTTCTAATAACGGGTTGGACTACAAACTTGAGATTAAAATGACTGTTCGTAGGTGGTCTATCAACTTCGCACGCGCGTTGTTTTTTCTCCGAGCACCGCGAGATCATTGGATTATCTACAGCTCATAGATCCACATAATTGTCCATAACTCTCCATTTCCTGACGGAATCCCATGTTACATGTTTTAATCACAGGCCCATTCTCTTATGATTGAGAAATCAGTGAAGATGAGCATGATACTCAGAACATTTGCAAGAGGTTTACTTCATACCCGTCGACAGCGCTCCCCAACACCCGTCGATGTAACTGTATGCATCGATATTGAATCAACGTGTGATAGCCCAGTGCAAGTTCAACCTATGGAAATTATAGAAATTGCCTGTCTCAAGTTGGATTTGTCAACAAAGGCTAACTCCGTGATAGGCAATGGACGAAAACACACCACTGTAGACGCCTGCCCCACCTTCCATCTATATGTAAAACCAGTGATAAATCCAGAGCTGACCTTGTTCTGTCAGAATCTAACTGGAATCTTGCAGTCTACAGTGGATCGTTCGGACACAATTGGGACGGTAATCGACAAGCTACTGCTGTGGCTTCAGCAGGAGGAGCTCATTGATGAGAACTGGCAGTCTAGGAGACACTTTAGGTTTGCTTCTTGTGGCAATTTTGACATGACTCTATTAGGACCTCTTGTTCAACAGTACAAATTTAACAGAGGATCAGAGTTGCCCATTTATTTCAAAGAGTGGATTAATGTCAAGAAAACTTTTCTCAATCATAGAGGGGAATGGCCAAAGAATTTGTATCATATGCTGGATATGCTCGAACAAGAACCTTCAGGCCGGATACATTCTGCGTTCGACGATTGCAAGAATCTGGCGAGAGTAGTTGAGTGCTTGCATGCGGATAGATGTAGTTTTCATGTAACTAATCGATCTCACAATGCTAATCTCGATAATCAGACATAGATTGGTTTGAAGTTTGTATTCTCCCTTATATTGTCTGTGAAGATCTCTCCTTTCTTACTCTACGTGTCCCCAAGCATCACGGAAATTGACTATGTTGAGTTGCATAAGGAGGCGAACTCAAAAATCTTGACGAGCTCCGATATATAGGTGTGAAGTTGGGGTTAAGTCTTATGAGTTAGTTCAATGACTTATAATAAGTGGTTGCCATAAACTTCTCAATAGTTTGACACACTTTCTTGCATTCTACTGGATCATAAAACCAGACACAATAGATCACATTATCCGTATTTTTGTAGAGCAGGTAAGGCTCTTTCATCTTAATTTCAACACCTGGTGTCAGCAATTCAACAAGATTCGTCGGGTTTGTACGGTTTATCACAATCCATCCAAATTTTGGAACCTCGGATCGGTGAAAAACGTGTAATGAGCCCTCAAACTCACATGGCTGCCATGTGTTGTCGGTGCCAAATTTGTAAACGGCTGTCTGACTTGCTGACTCGACGACCAGTGTCACTCTGTCATCTATTCTTTGTAGTGTCCTTAGATTGATTTGGCTCATTTCACGAACTTGTGTATCAGGTTTGTGGCGGCTTGAAGAATTTTTTCATCGATTTGTAAAATAGGGGGATTGTAAGAGTGGTGAACCGATATTTGTCCATCTGTCCGTTTGTCAGAAAGCGCGCAACTCTGGTGAAACAAACAACGTAAAGGTGGACAGTCCGTGGACTCAAGGCTTGCCTTGCTAAAATGTGATCGCACGGTTCCAGCTGGACCGACGAGCTTTTGCGCCCAAATCCGATCAAACTGTGCGCCACTGCTATTTTCTGACGTCCTCACAACGATTGAATCTGCAGGCATTCCTGAAACCCCTCAGCGTACGCTCATGATCAGCGACTGATCCACTCTGGGCAGGTTGCAAGAACACGCGGTTTTATTATTGTTTTGCGTCCAAAACCGGCTCCTCGGCTATCCGTATCCATCTATGTATATACGTATTCATCACTATGCCAATGATACAACATTAAGTCTGCCAGTTGGCACCTCTTCTCATCATATTTGTTACTAAGTAAAACTTTACATTCGTGATAATAACGTTGATAAAAAGATAGCTATAGGAGATGTCTTCGTCTGACCCGGTAGGAGAGCTCGAGCTCCTACTTGACCGCTGGCGGCGCGAAGTTTACGGCAACTCCACTGCCAATCCAATACCCATCCTTACATCGATAGCAGAGGTATTCGAGCAAGCCACAGAAGTTTACTTGAAGCTGCCGATAGATCCATTCGATGATAGGCATCCATCAAGAGCCTATCCCGAGTGCGCGCTTGGAGCACTCCTCAAGACGCTCTTCAAGACAGACAACTTTATGACCGAGTTGACCACTATCTATCTAACCTCAAGGAACAATTTTGATCTACTAGTTGTGAGTGCTCGAGTACTCATAGACGTCTTACCTGGGCTCGATTCATCTATTGTATTCGTTGACACAGAAAATCTGATCAGTCTCCTCCTAGAATGGGCAGAACGTGCTGAGTTTCCACTCCATTCCTATGCCACAGCTTTGCTTGCTGCTGTAATGGAAGTTCCCAGCATACTAGTCCAACACCGTGAACAAAACAATCACCTCATGCCAGTGATGTTCAACAGGCTACACCAGCTCACGTTCGGAGCTGAAGAGGGATCGAGTTTGGAGCAAAATAGTGATTATATAGACCCCAGAGATCTAATTGATGAAAATATTCCATCTGATAAGATGAATCCAAAATTTAAGCAAGCAAACAGTAAGAATACACCCAACGGAGGTGGAATCAAGCGACCACGCGAGGATAGTGAGACCATTGTACCAAAAGCTGAATCATCGAAACTAGTGCGAAAATCATCCCAGAACAATCTTCTGAGATCACCATTGCACAACGAGTGCTCTAGTAGCTCTTGGGCTGAAGCTTATCTTTCGGGTTCATATCAGATGTATCCGCTAAACACTGTGATGCAGCAAAGATTTATCTTGCAATACCTAGCCTCTGTAGGCGAGTACCAAGAATTCTTGGTCCATATTTTTGAGCACAAAGCTATATCATACATCATGCAATTCATCGATGGGAGGAAGAACCAAGACGTCCGACTTGCTTTCGATGCGCTCAGATTCCTTGCTGCCTTCTTGGCACACAAAAAGTTCGCCTTAGAGTTCCTTGATCATGGAGGTTTACCCCAGTTGCTCAAGGTAAGCAAGCATGGGATGGCATCAACAGGAGTCAGTCTTTGTCTCTACACGTTGGCTTACAATGAAGATGTCCTTGAGAGAATCTGCTGGATGAAGAGAGAAACTGTTGAAAATATGATCTCGTATGGTCTATGGTTGCTAGAGTGCTCCCACCAATCCAGTAGAGCTCATGCAGCCTTGTTCTTCTCTTTATGCTTTCAATTCCCGATTCTATTGAAACTGTTTGATCGTGATAACGGGCTCAGGAAACTATTGAATGTGATATCTATGCGCGGTCTGTTTAGCGATGACCCAGATATAAATGAGTTATCCGATGATGAAATATACTCGCGGAGGCAGATTGCCAAACAAGTTACTCTTGCGATGAAGCGCTACACGAGAGCACATTTTATATCCGAAACTCGAAAACACACCAGAACATACATATTCACCAGCGATCTAGAATGCAAGCCCACGACCATGAGTGACGAGCACTTTGCTGATGCGATCGAGTTACATCGTACACAGACATTTCATAGATTCAATTGGCAAGCTATTGACAAGTTCGTTCAAGAAGACGGCCTTATTTACCTATTGAAGCTGATTGCTCATTTCTGGAATGAAGGTTATCTCTTCACTGAGAAGACCGAAACGGTACGAAGCACTCTCGAAATATTGGTTGTGTGTTCACTCTCTCCGAAAGTACAGCGTATACTTCTAAAAGTTGCAATCAGGACAAATGTTCCATATCCTATTGATCATCCCGCTCTTGCTATTATAGTTATGTGTGCCGATCCTAAGATTGATGACTCTGACTGTAAGAAATCTGCTCTCAACATTCTCATCAATCTGAGTCATGCAGTCCATAATGTTAAAGCTCAGCCACCATCTCTCAACTTGAGCATGGAGTCCCAAGATGCTATCAGGTCTGCCTCTAAGCGTAGGTTTCCATCTAGAAACATTGATCTATCCGCTGCCATGCGGAAAGCGATCTGGGATAATAATGGCACTTTGGTGTTACCCCAGTTGTTGACACTATATTCACCTCTGACCGATGCCGACTGGATTCGTACGCTAGCTTGCCGAGTTCTATGCGGACTTGCCAAAGAAGATAGTATCAGACAAATCATGAGCAAGTTACCGTTATTTACTGAGGGACAGTTACAATCTCTAATGAGGGAACCAGTTCTACCGGAAAAGCGATTCGAGCATGCTTCTTTCTGTAGGTATTGTCGGGAACTGATTGAACTTGTGACAGGTACATCAGTATCTTCCGAGTCTGGAGTCGAGCCATCGCTCGCAGAAATGAGGCGTCGTCTTGTCGTGAACAAGACCAAAATCTTTTACGATGAGTCCGAAGCTGATCTTATCATATACAATCATCTACTCTCTAGAGGTTATCACAAAGCCGCAGGTGAATTCTATAAGGAAGCTAACCTCAGTTCAAAACTAACATGCTTACCAATGCCAAGAGCAAGGACACCGCCACCGCAAGAGAGCCATCAACCTAATATCCAAGCGATACCAGTAACACCATCGAACAAGCGCACTCTGGTTAACCCAGGCACACCAAGCCCTGTGATATTCAAACAGTGTCCCCGGACACCGTTCCCGAATCAGTCTTCCCTCACGCAAAGAAAGTCGATTACAATGCAAAAATCCATTATGCAGCCATCTCACATCTTCAAAAAGCTCAATGAACCATCTGATGCTGCACCCGTCACACTAGACGCAATTTTTACAGATTATCTGAGAAATCAACACAGCCAGTGCCAAAATCCTGTCGAAATTTGCCCTCCATTCAGATTACTGGAGCCTCACCGTTGTCCGGAACCCACCAATCGTCTCTCCGCGCCACTTAATATGGTATCAAGAGTATTGAGACGCTCTATACATCCACCTAGGGGAGGTGTCAATGGAGCTCAGTACGATCGGCGGTACATTTATAGCAAATTTAAGTATTTACGTTGGGTCAAAGATCACATGGATATCAGGACAGGAAGTACTTGTTGCGCATTCTCAAGCGATGGCCAGTACCTGTTCGTCGGAACCGACAGTGGAGTACTGAAGGCGTACAACATATCTACATACATGATCGAAGCTAGCTACGAATGTCATCTAGCTGACTTAGCGCACATTGAAGCGTCGAAAGATGACAATCTTATTCTCACTACCTCACCAGATTCACCATCAGCTCAATGTGTTCTGTGGACTTTTACGGATGTTTTCGAGCGTAAACATCGTTTTGACAACGATCTCCATGCTGAGTTCGGTAAGGCGTCGTCCGATCGTATTATCTCTACTCAAGAGATGTTCGCTCGGTTGTGGGACACCGAGACAGGTCAGATGCTGCATAGATACGAAGGTTACCATCGCTACACTTGCAACAGAGCAACTTTGAATTATAGCGACACTCTTGTTTTGCAGGACGGTGTACTTTATGATGTCAGGGACCGCTCTATAGTGCATAGGTTCGGAAAGTTCAACGAGCGTATCAACGGTGTCTTTCATCCTAATGGCAATGAAATCATATGCAATACTCATATCTGGGACATCCGCAATTTCAGATCGCTGAGAACTGTGCAAGCTTTCGATAGGTGTCAGCTTAAATTCAACTCCGCAGGTGATGTGATCTTCTCCAATCTATGGATCACAATGGACGACCAAAACGACGGGTTCCTTGGGGCCAACTCCGAGTTCAGAACATCTTTCAGGACATTTGACTCGTATGACTATTCTACGATTGCCACTATTGATCTCAAAAGAACAATCACCAATTTAGCTGTGAGTCCCGCTGATAAATATATCGCACTCATCGAATCTAACGAGAAGTCACGAGTATATCAGGAGGACTATGCAGGCGACACGAATGTGTGCAAACTTTACGAAGTCGGTCGCTCGAGATATGATCATCATATCGACCCGGTAGACGAAGATGAAAGTGTCGATGATGAGGAGAACGATGACGATGATGACGACGATGATGATGATGAAGATGAAGACGAGGAGGACGACGGTGAAGATGACGAAGAGGATGATGAAGTAGACGAAATTCTCAATGTCGATGATGAGATGGAGGATTCTGAGGATGACGGTTTGTTAGACTATGATGAGGAGGACTACGATGGTCCAGGTGATGGAAGTGAAGCAGGTGTCTTTTTCTAATAAATAGCAATCATGGTTACAGCCACAAAGATCACACAAAATCCAAGTTTTTAGAGAATAAGTCGCCGTTATATCGAGATCTGACTTGCTCCGGAAGACCTCCAGGGACAGATCAACCGTTAAAAGTCTGGACGTGACGCGAATCACTCCGAGACAAGTGCCACCAAAATCAAGCTTCGAGTCCACGTTCAGTGGTAGCTTGGCTGCTCAATGAGCATCGCCTGCTGACTTGTGAGTCAACTCTAGCGCTTCTCCAGTGATCAGCGTATCGTTTGATTTCGAGCTGCTAGATGGCCTCAGTGAACCAAAAGCTGCGCCATGTTTTGTTGTGCGAGCAATTTTCCCGCCAAAAATCTCTACCCTCTTGACAATGCATCATTTCCGCACACCACAAGCGTGTTGCACAAACACTGCCAACACTCTGGCTCGGGATGTTCTTCGCCACTGCACCGCTCGTCCGCCCGCCGCTCTTTTCGGCTTTGTCTTACTTTCGCCTTCCCTCTTTCTCTGCCGGCAGACCGCTCGTTTCATATAAAAGCACTGTGTATTTATTCCGTTCACCCACACCCATTTTCTCATCAATTCCTCCTTACCTCAACAGTTTAAATCCCCACCCATATCAGCCACGATATTCATCGTCCGAGGAATCTTACAGCAATTCACTATATCAGACCGGAATGATGAACAAGAAGAACAATGAAACAACTCTGACACATCTCACGAAACGCTTTGTTAAACTATTGAATGCCAACTCAGACCGGGTCATTAATCTGAATGAGGCCTCGGCTCAGCTTGGCGTAGCCAAGCGCCGAATCTACGATATAACAAATGTGCTTGAAGGCATAGGTCTACTGCACAAGACATCAAAGAATGTCACGAGATGGGTGGATTGCCCCAGAGAAAGCCCTTTTGCCGCCCCCACGATGGCACCTAAAAACACACCCCACCACCAGCTATTATCCAATCAAATCAACGCCGATATGGGAGATCTAAAATCACAAATACCCGGCATTAGTATGAACGGTCTGCCTGATGGAGAGCTTCTATCGCTCATCCAAACTTATCGTAAACTCGACGAAGGTATCAATCATCTCGAGGAGAGTATCCGACAACAATTGAACGTTGAAGGCGCATACGTCACCTACCATGATATCAAGTCATGGTTTAGCGATCAAACTGTTATAGCTGTTAAAGCACCGCCAGGAACCAAGCTGGAGGTCAATGAGTATCTACAGATTGCCATAAAAAGTGAACATGGGCAGATTGAAGTGTATCTATATCAGCATCCTAACAACGCCACTACCAATAACACGGGCAACTCCACAACTAATAACACTATAAGCCAAAATACCACCACTAATGTAGCAGCTCAACAACAATTACAGAATGTGTACCCAAACCACCTTGCTCCAAACCACCTGCAGCAATCGCAACCGAGTAACAGTACCAGCTCACAACCCTTAGATACGACATACACAAATTCCAATAACCTGATTGGTCAAACTCAGTCACAACCCTATGCATCTGTTAGCAGTGATGAGGGCAGAGGTAGATCGGCTATGTCAACGACAGATGGTGCCTATCATGACCCAACTTCCGGAGTCTCAGATGCCGATCATTACTACAACGATCCCACACTTTCCTCCGCTCTATCCGGTACAGTGAGCGAAGATGAGGACCCCTTCAAACCCCTCCTACCCTTTGAAGCTCGAGATGAACCACACTATAACTTTGTTTTGGACGAAAGTTACCCCATAAGCTCAATATTTCCCGAGGATAATCTCGGTATTTTAGAATAGAGTTCTTTTTAAATGAAGAAGACACGGTAATTTTGAATATAACAGAAATTTAAAATAATTATGATAATAAATTTGTCCTCATGTTCAAGAGAATGTGGCCTTGAATATAACAATCTAACATTATCATCTATGACGCTACTTGATAGCGGAACTCGCGTTCATCAATGAACATTAATATGACTACCTTACTTGCGACCCATATCAAACGAGCGACGCGCAACAGATCACTGGGCCCCTTTATGAGATCGGCTGATAAGGTTGGTGTATCGATGGCGCCGACACATCTGGTTCTAGAGTTCCCGAGTCCAAACAAACCAGTGGCGGTTAGCCAGAAACATAGCTTGTTATCTCCGGCACTGTATGATGCAAGGTACTTGCCGTCTGGCGAGAACGAACAAGCTGACACAGCTGACTTGTGAGCTGGAACAATTTGTGGTTTAGATTGTGCTCGTAACTCATACATCGCTAAGTTTCCGGTCACAGTTCCAACAGCTATCCGTTTTGACGAAGAGCAATAACTGACCATATAGAATCTAGTAATTGCTGGGAACGCCTCACCAAGACCACGATTTTCGAGTAGGGAAAAGTCGATGCAGTGAAGAGTAATGTCCATTGTTTCGACTATTAGGTTAGCGACGTCCAATGGCATCGTTTCAATCATGATAGCGATATTTCTTAATATTTCAGATCTGGCTCGAATCAAAGTTGGTGGGTTCTGTGGACTTTGATTAGCAGGCCTACTGTGAGCACTGGACTGCTTGCTATTATGTTTAGATATTTCTATCGCAAGTGTAGTAATGAATACTGATGGTCTTGTTAGAGCAATGGCTGACAAAGCATCCCTAGCTGCCTGTCTGGATGTATTCTGGGATGGTCTTTTCTCTAAGGTCGAGCTGGACTTCACAGCATCCGATTCCCATGATAAATCGAGGAGACCCAAAAGAACCTTTGCCACGTCCAAGTATGATTCCCAAAATGTGAATCCGCGACCTATGAGCTTGACAGCAGTGTACCTAAGTGAAGTATATAACGGTAAACTAACACTGGATGTCACGAATAAAAGAGTGGATAGACATTGGCCTGTAAGACGCGCCAGAGAGTTATTCTTGGAGAAAAATGTCGGACGGCGTTCGGTGACATCCAGTCGTCGAACATAGCTTGGTAACATAAGTGACATATAGCTACTTTTGGAGATAAGTCCTAGGCAGGCAGGTTTGAAGTCTTTCAGCAAGTCTTGATTGTTGATACAAATTTTCTTTGCTTCCTCCTCCAGACCCCATGCCTTTAGTATAGACAATAATATCGATACAACTTCCATAACCAGATTTGGCTCGTGAAGTAGATAGGCTATCATTGAATCAATATCGAAGAATATCACATGGACGTCAGTGTCCTCAGGGTTGATCTTCAGGTTTTGAATAGAAAATGGATGAGATCTATAGCTGGCTTCATAGTCTACTTTGGGCTGATTATGCTGCGCAGCCAATTGATTTAGTCCTTTGGTCGCTGCACTCTTGATGGCAGAGAGATTACCTTGCTTAAGACCCTTAAAAAGTTCTACAGCCGGATTTGTGTGTTCCTCTTTCGTTACAACGGATTCGTCACAGGCCGCTAGTGTTTCGACAGCCGCCGTGCCCTGTAAGATTTTGATTAACTGACCTGTTTCTAAAAGCCACACATACGCTGTGCCATCAGCGCATCCAATGACCATGGAGTCGTCAGCGAGTTTCCACTTGATCACTGTCACAGGGAATATTTGCTGACTAGCTAGAAGAGAGCACTTGCGATCTTTGAGATTCAAGATGGATACTGAGTGATCAGATGCTACGCAGCAGATCGAGGTTTGAAGTCTGAGACTGCAACCATTTGGGGGAATGAAGAATTGAGAAATCTCTCCGGCATTTTCATAGAATTTGTGCAATAGGTCACCGGTTGTTATATCCCACAGACAGACTGCGAAGTCTACACCACCAGATACAAGATGCCTCTCATCATATCTGGGGCTAGTACTATTTGGATAGATGAGACAGTTTATCCTTCCAGAGTGGCCAGTCAAGATTGTTTCCTCAAGCTGCTTCCTTACTTCTTTGTTTTCAAGCTCGGCTTGAGTGTTGCAGTATAGTCTCAAGAGAGCGAGATGAGTTGGCGTTGTGATGACTATAGAACCGTCCTCTCGTGCGAGTGCGAGCTTGCCCAATGCTGGTAAATAAATACTACAAGTAACTTTGCTATCTTCACTCGATAGATGAGTACCGAAATTATCTATATGTGCCTGTCTCCAGACATTCTCTAGCGATTGATGGTATTTTGGATTGATTTTCAGAACCTGATCGTTCAAATTGTTTGCTGAGATCAATGACCAGATCGTTATAGCACCAGTATGATCACCTCGTACGAGGAGTTTACCGGAGCTTGATGTCGAGCATAGTTGCATCTTGGGAGGGTACAAATATTTTTGATCTGATTTGCAGAACAGATGAGCTTTTAGCTTGGCTGTCGAAGCCTGTTTGCTATTGTCGGCACCTCTTTTCGTAGTTACTTGGTAAAGATGTCCCTCACCTTTATCAGTCCATACCAATACTTGATCTCTAGTGAGAAAATTACCACCAGACCAACGATTATCGTCGGTCGCCTCTACAGTGCATAGTCTCTTAAAATCAGTCGCATCGTATATTTCCCATCTGTGGGGACAGACAATCAGAATCAATCGCATGCTCTCCGGGTTGCTTATAATCTGGACAGACTTTAAACAATCCAAAGCTCTCCGATCGTTATCATAGATTGGGTCAAGACTTTTGCTTGTTTCATCAGTGATGGTCCAAATTCGGACAATTCCATTGATAGATAAGCCTATTATAACAATATTGCTGAGTTGGGGCGGCTGTAGAATATGTATCGAGGTGACCCAATCGGGTTGATCTTTCGAGGATAATCTAAATCTGATGCTAAACGTTTTCGGATCTAGAACTAATATCTCAGCATAGTGCCCTACGCAAAACAGGCGACAGTCTTTGTTGGAAACCTTAAAGCTTTGCATGAATGTGTGTATGTATTGAGTTTTCTTCGCCTCCAAACACTGGCCGTCATCTACATTCCACAAGCACATTTCTCCGCTGGCCGAAGAGCTGACAAAAGTGTTGTTGGTAACATAGTCACCGTCAGCAATACACATGATTGATGCAGTATGTCCAAAGATCATGCAACGCGGGTTGATGGACAGGACAGGGTCATGTTCGATGTCCCAGATGCAAAGTTGTCCGTCATGGCTGCCTGTGATCAAATTCTTCCCGTTTTGCATGACATCGACACACGATATACGATGCGTGGGTGCTTTGGAACCCCACAAAGCAAATGGTAAGACTAATCTCTCGGACATGTTTGTATGGAGAGCTGGTTGTGATTTTGCTCTATCTATCTAACCGGAGGGCTCGCCTGCAGTGGGGGCAGGTCTATCGAATAGGTTCAGATGGGGATGATATCTTCAAAGCCAACATAAATAATATCGATATATTGGAGTAGGCCATAAGGGTCTTGTTGAAATAGTTTTATTGCAGCATGGTCTATCCATGGTTCTATGACTGTGAGATAACGATAGCTAAAATCAAGGAGCTTGTCGTCAAGTGCGACAGCAGCTCTCTGGCTGATGTTTTTTTTGCAATCCGAACGTGCAGCCGGAGCTAGCATCACGTTCTATTATGAATTTGTGCGCGCAGAGAAGATGGTGAGGCGCGTCCATCTCATCGCCCCTCCAGCCACCGTACTGGTCACAAAGGCTGATCAATTTGCAGTCGAGACCCCAAGAGAGACTAGGGTAGCGTAACAGAGGAGAGAGAGAAGCAAGAATGAGATGGCGGCCAATGTGCCAGTGCAAGTCTTTGGACACCCGGTGGGTACAGTTACTTATGCAAAGGATCTAACGCAAGCTCTCTCACAGGAACCCGTACTCGAGCCGGGTGCAGATTGTGTGCGTGCACGGAGTTTATCCTCAGTCAACTCGGCTAGGCGGGAGCCCACTAGGCCTTCACATGGTTGATTGCCGTTCGGTCTAAGACATCACTAGAATTTGAATGGTGATTTCAGACATTCCAAACATAAATGAGCACCTCCATCGAGTCGCGCTTCTTGTCGAGAGCTCTTGGCTGCCAATTGTTGCTGCCGGAGTGGTCGGCGTGAGCACGCCGCCAACTCGGGCTTCTTATCTCAGCTGCGGACGCCGGCCCCGCCGTCAGAGCAGCGGCTCATCATCAAGATGACCAATGCGATATTGATTCTGTGAGTGTGGTTGCTGTTGCTGTTGTCGTTGTCGTTGTCGTTGACGTGGCGATCCTTACCCCAGCTCACTACAGTCTCAGTGGCACGAAGAGAAACGGACGCCAGCGCGAGGGGCGGAGTTTGGGCTTCTCTCCTCGACCGAGATATCGCGAACGCGCGAACCGAGTCCACGGCGCCGGCTCGAGTGAGTCAGTGTGTGTCGGAGGCCAGCCATTGTTTCGGTGGTGCTGAGTAGGTGCGCCCATCGACTCGTATCGGCAACTCTTCGCGGTTGGCAACGTCGACAACCACCATGATTACGCTGACAACACTTACGCCGCCTCCAACACTGGTGATGATGAGACGATGATGATGGTGATGGTTATGGTTTGCACTCATAATGCTGATTACGCACTAACTGCACTTGCGCAGTGTTAAGGTGCCCAGCGGCCTTCGACGGAGGCGACCACGACTCGTCTGCCGGGGGATTTTCCACTGGAGATCGAGAGAGAGAAGTGCGGACTCCCTGATACCGAGAGGGCGGCCACGCTGGTTAACAAGTCCACGAGCTGATGTCTCACGTTAAGACATCAGCACAGTCAAGTCTGCCAATGATCGCTGGCACTGACACTCGGGTCGAAGTGCGCCTACGTGAGCATTGGTGCAGGAAATGCATGTTGACGTTTGTCTCGCGAGCTTTGTCGTGTAAAGTGATAGCTAAGTGTCGAGTCTCAACAGAGGGCTGGCAAGAGTACAAGAAACAGTGAGTTGCGGCGTGTCTCTTAGATCAACGTCTGGCTATCCGAACTGCAAGGCGCTAGAGACGTGTACATCCGCGGTCGTTGGGTATAAACACGAGATCCGCTTGAGTGGGCAAAGAATTTAGTGCGCCGCAGGCCGGGCACTTGAATGTAGTTGAGCGCGCGCGTTCTTGGCAAGATCACTCGGATCTCGACGCCTCTGGACATCACATAGGCAAACACAACGCCGAGCGCCCTAGCCACGGGCGCGCATAGGGGACGCAGAGTGCGCAATGGCTGAGTGTGTGCGAGCCGGAGTGCGCCGGTGTCCCCAGATCTCTAGGGCGCTTATCTAGAGTCGATCACAGTTGCCACCATAGAGCCAGCGACCGAGCGGTCGCAGGCCGTCCGGGGGAAGCGAACACAGGCGCATTGCGCCAAACTCAGCGCTCAACTCCTCTTAGAACGTTTGCTGATGATGTGCTATTTTGTGTGTTGCTAATAACCATCGTTTCTAGCCATTTTGTGTATCTGTTTGTGTTGTTGTTTTCATTTCAACACTGAGCCATCGGCGTTGAGACCACCACAACCATTGCCAGCACCATTAATACTGACGTTAATCATAGCCACAATTGCAATCCGAAGAGTTTTAGCCCCTCTCTGTCCCTCGGTGCGCCATAGCCGTCGCCGTCGCCGTCGCAAACAACAACAACTACTTGATCATCAACACGCATCGACCAACTAATCGATTGTCTTGTTCGACTCTTTGTCTGCGACTGCGCCCGTGTTCGTTGTGTATACGCTCTGTTGATCCTCCACTGAGCCAAAGAGGGAAAGAGAGAGAAAGAGAGAGAGAGAGAGAGCCAGAGATACATCTAGCTTGGATTCTTATTTGAGTCGAGAGACCTAGAGACAATTCGTCATTTCACGTTCGAACGTCCAGGCAAGCTCATCATAATCAACAACACAAGAAATTCGTGGTACCAACCGTTATTTCTCAGTCTCGGCAGTCTAGTAAAAGAACTATAGCTCGCATATAGCCACCAGCACACTTGGCACCCATCAGCTGCTAAGAGTCCGAGCACGGAGACTAATTCGAGATTATCAGCAAGAACCATCTCCTAGATGAGCGTCTAGCAACCACATACGCACCAGCGTTGATCAAGACCCCCTCTTTCTAGCGTGTGGCGGGTCCTGGAAAGTTACATTGATGAGAAATAACCCGAGTACCGATATACATATACAAGCTAACTACACACACATACATACCTATAAGCGAACCATATTCCTTATATTCCTTGAAATCTTGTTTAGTGAAGGTAGGAATTCGTCAAAAACTTGGTTAAATGTCTAATATTGCCATCATGGATCCATCGATAGAGGAGTTGAGTCGTGGTGAACAGATTACCATTAATGATCCTAATGTACCTAGGCCAGCTTTAAATGGCGCCATACACAAAGGAAACCTTTACTTGAATCTACTCAACATACCGCCTGGCGACTACTCAAAAGAACTATTCATCACATTATTGGATAAGGCTGAAGAGTCCGGGTGTAAAAATGTGATTGTCTGCTTGAACAAGCAGGCTAGCATCAGGCCTTTTGCATTCTTGGGTTTCAAGCTCTTGCCACCTAACCACCCATTGGTGCCCGGCTATGATTGCACTAAGAATATGCTTTTCATGGGATATCAACTTGAGGGCGAGGAGATATAAATATGTGAGAACCTTTCCATCGGACATGATTACGTGTATATAAAGACGATGGAAGATAGGGGAGGAAGGCAAGACAGTACTGGGGCTGTGAAGGTATATATATCCAAAATTTATTCAAATACTGAAAACACATTCACCAACATGAAAGAAAGATGAGGTAATGCCTGTAAACTTACAGATCGAATAAACAGTTTCCATATTTATGAATGTTAGTGTTCTTAAGGTACCTCTGAGGAGATATATTCCAGCATACATAAATCATGCAAAAGAATTACTGGGAAGCGTTCCCAGACTCGAAATTCTTCATTATCACTGAGGCCACGTACAATAGTTGTATATATTCATCAGATCCATTGCAAAATCTATGTTCTGCCAATGCAAGTGCCGGTAGTATATTTGCTAAGCCGGAGTCACTTACACTGCTATCTGTGACTAGCCAATCGTGAACTTGACTCAAAAACTGCGATGCAGTGTACCCTTCGCATATCAAGTCTGTAACATACTCCTCTAGGCGTTCCAATGACTTGGACTTACAAACAGCAACGAATCTGTTTATGTGACGTCGAGGTATGTACCCAGAAACTTCGTGGATGAGATCCATATCTATCTGATTATTTTGGCCGGACAGCCGATGTGCGCTTTGTAATGTGGTGATGGCTTGTCGTAGGTCACCATCACAGACAGCGATCAAATGATCAAGAACCTTATCTTCTGAGTAAGCAACATTCTCATTCTGGCAAATATAGACGAGTCGGTCCCGCATTATCGAAGGCGTGATTGTCTGGAATCTGAACTTGGAACACCTGGACGCTATGGGTTCGATTATGCGACTGACGTAGTTACATATCAAACAGAATCTGGTAGTTTTTGAGTATATCTCCATTGTCCTTCGAAGGCAGGCTTGAGCGGCGTGAGTCATGGAGTCAGCTTCATCGAGTATGACCAACTTCAATTTAGCAATAGCCTTAGATTTCTGAGAGTTGTCTCCGGAGAAGTTCATCGGGACGCTCTGGGAAAATTTTCTCACTCGATCACGAATAACCAGGATACCTCGATCATCTGACGCGTTCAGGTGCAAAACTCTCTGGTCGGTTCGAGCTCCAAACATGGTTCGGGCGAGAGCCATAATAGATGAAGTCTTGCCGGTGCCCGGAGGCCCATAGAGTAGGAGGTTGGGGAAGTCATCGGTGAGCAGAGTTCGCTTCAGCATGGACACAATTTCGTTGTGATGAACGATGTCGTCCAGGGTCGCGGGTCGATACTTTTCGACCCACGGCTTGTTGCTCTGAGACATCGTTGAGCTAAGAGACATGGTTTTGGCTATTGATAAAGGTTGCAGTTAATGGCTGTATGTTTGATAGACACGACCCGTATTCGGCCAGGTCTGGAGAGGGACAAATTTAATCTGTGAGTTTTCTAACATGCGAGGTGGTTACTTGTTGCGGGTGCGCTGCGATATTCGTACAAGTTTTGCTGGTAGAGATACTCGTTCGAAACTTGTCACGAATATCTCCAGGATTGCTCGTGGCGCGCGTAGCGCGCGATTCCGGCTCCCAATTGCAGATGTCGGCTTCCGCGGAAGAACAATCCAACACCTCGGGCGAAGGGAACGTGCACGCGCCGGTTCAACTTTGCATAGGTTCTTTTGTCGGTTGTTGCCCATAACTTTCGGTTCGGAGCAATCGTTCGTGCGCGAGTTTGCGCGCGGTTTGTCCCGCGCTCCACCAGTTTTGTTGTCCTTTGGTTTTGATTGCCCTCAGGTGGACAAAAATCTAGCCTCGATCCCTCAACAACATCCCTCATTATTGCTGTTCGTGACAATAAACTTCCGATCTAGCCCGAAGCTCGCCTCACTAGCCTAAAGGCGTTTCAACGAACAATATGCCTGTTGAGTCTTCTCCTTCGATACGCCGATCTGCCCGAAAGAGGAAGCCTTTGTTGGTTAAGGCTAATGAGCAATATGTATTAGATTTTGGACAAAAGAATATCGACCCCATACGATGCCCTACATGCGGCATGCTATATCACCCTGGCGAGGAAACAGACGAAAAACAACACGCCAAATATCACGCCGAGTTCGACGATGGAGTCAAGTGGTCAGCTAGATTGGAGAAACCCAGAAAATATTTCGACGACGGCAGTCGTATTGTTGCCATAACCGCCACCGAACAAAAACCAATCATTGAGGCCGTCAACAAACTACTCAAGATGTCTGAGGGCGACATGAGCACCGGCGGAAACGTTGCAAGGCTGCTAGAACGACCAAATACTCTCTTTCTCACCTATATCATACCTAGCAATCATATAGTCGGATACATATGTGTTGAAAAGATCACCGAAGCATACAATCTGATAGACTTTGACTCTTCACGTCTAGAGAGTGAAGCCGTGCGAGCAGATTGTGGTATATTGTATCTGTGGGTTCATCCTGGCTACAGGCGCCGAAAGATCGCTACACAGTTGACCGATGTCGCTAGAGGTAATCTAAAAAAAGATGCTTTAATATTCAGATCTCGAGTAGCCGTCTGTGACCCCACTGAAATCGCGATACCATTCCTGAAGGCGTACCTTCTTCAGAAAAGACCTGTAAAAGTATATCAGCAAAACGTTTAGGCGAACTACTCACGACAACTTATGTGACACAGCAATCAACACCTTTATGATCGTATTCCAATAAATCTCCGAGGAACAATCCAATTTGTTGAACTCATAGCCAACTCTCTCCCTCGTCGCACAGTTCGGAAAGACTATGTGCTCTTTCGCATTACACTGCCTTTGGGTTGTCGCTTTGAAGACATTGTAAGCGCTATGTGCAATACCGAAAGCTTAAGCTCGTGACATCCTGTTTAGCTGCCCCATGTCGATCATGTCTATTAACGACTCAGATCAAAAATGAACAGTTCTATCTGTATATTTATTCTTTCATCTCAAATCCCTCCTTTCGCTGGTATTCTCTTGTGTTAGTATCGCATGGAGACTATTAGTTATGTCTAGGTTACAAAACGCACTCCACACGGATCCATGCCTCATTTTAACTTCACCTTCACGTTTTAGTCGATGAATCTTGGTAAGTGGCCGAAGTGGATGGCGTGGGCAGGTATGTGTTCAAATCAGTGTTGTCTCGGATCCAATCGAGATACTCCGTGACGCGCGTGTAGACACCTGGATATCCTGCCTGTGCGCAAGTCTTACCGAATGAGACCACGCCGTGAAGTGTCCAGCGACCCGACTGGTCACCGACCATTAGCGGTCCACCGGAATCTCCCTGGCAGGCATCCTTACCGCCCGTGAGAAAACCCGCGCAGAGGAAGGTCTTGCCAATGTGCTGGAGATACCTATCATCACAGTCCTTATTGGACCACACGGGCATAGCCACTTGTTGCAGCAGTTTGCTCCCCTGACCTCCGTAGCTGAGCGTTCCCCAGCCGAGCACGGTGGCCATGTAGCCGGTGAGATCGCGCTTCAGATCGTATTCGGTGGGCAGACATACGGGCGAAACCAGGTCGTCGTAGTCGACGTCGGACTTGAGCTCTATGAGGCCGATGTCGTTGTAGAAACCATGTCGCTGAAACTTGGGATGCTGCTTGATGCTGGCCACTTTGTACTCCTTGAAGTAGGTCTTCTTGGCCAGCGCCGCTAGCTGTTGTTTCCTACTGTTACTCGCGCTCAAGCCAGAGCTGTCGATGGCTTTCAGGGATTGATCGGATGAGAACAACGAGGGCGAAGATTGCGACGATGAGGATGACGATGACGAAGACGATGAGGTGGAGCTGGAAGAGGGCAGAGTCAAGAGTGAACTTGAGGACGACGAAGATGAGGAGCCGCCCAGGCCGAGAGCCTTGGTGATGAAGGCCGTCCACGAAAACTCCTCGTCGTCGTCGGAGCCGCTCCTTTGTGCGCCCGACGAAGCCCGTTGTCGGTGAGGCGAGCCCCCGGCCAGCGTTGCTGAGGGCTTCTGGTGCTGGTGGGTGGTGAAGCTTTGGCGCGGTTCCGATGGGAGTGCGACGGGCGTAGGGCCTCGCAGTTCGCCAAGTTCGGCGTTGCGCAATATGTCTGCGGGCGCCTGGTGGCGGACCAAATCGACTCCGCCCAGCTTGATGGTCACCTGGTCGTTCTTGTACTTGTTGCCCCGTTGGTCGGACAGACAGTGGGCGGCGGTCAGTATGAAGCGCCTGTTGATGAGGGCGCCGCCGCACCAGAACTCGCCCGCACCCGAGCTCAATGCGGACCGCTTGTTCAGGTACATGGCGGTCATCCAGGGCCACTGGCCCAGTTTTGAGTCGTTGCCGCCCACAATGCGGCCCGTACGCGTGCGTCCACTCTCGCCGCAGGTCTCATTGGCCCATGGATACTTCAAACTCAGCGTGCGGTTGTATTGCGGATTCTTGTTGTTGCCGTGCTGGTACAGGTGAGTGTGGTCGGAGCCACCGGAGCTCTCTTGCTGGATGTCCTGCTGGAACAATTGGTTCACGACGGGCGCCGGGCTCGAGTTTGTGGTGGAGCTGGAGCTTGTGGTGGATAGAGTGGTCAAGGGTGTGAGTGATGAAGACGTGGCCGTGGCCGTGAAACTGGTGTGATTGCGTATGACCAGCTGGCCGGAGCTCGAGCTGGACGAGCTCTGCTGCTGCGCGCTGCTGTCTGAGCTGATCTCCGGTGGCCGACTCACTATCACTTGCGACTGGATGGCGGCCGGCTTCTTGCCCTTGGTCGCTTTCGGCCGGAAGAGCACCGGCTCGAGGGTCGACTGGATCATGTTGGCTATGGGCGTGTTGTTGGCGCTCGAGACGGGACAACAAACGGCCGGTATGATGAGGTTGCGCAGGCATACCGACTGCTTGAGGCGCGCCTTGTCGAGCACCAGCCAGATGCACTTGCGGATGTCGCTGCACTCGCCCTCCTGGTTGTCGGGCGTCTTGCAGTAGTTGAGCGGCGTGTCGGCCTGCGCGATCCGATTGATCACCTGGGCGCCCGTCAGCAGCACCTCGGCCGCCTGTTCGGGGGAGATGCGCGGAAAATGCCAAGAGCCACCGCCGCCAGCGGTCGTGGTGGAGCCGACGGCGGCGCCCGAGTTCGAGAGTGAGCCGTTGCGGGCGCCTCTCGAGTAGAGTTGGCGCGTGAGGGCGCCGGCGCCGCGGGGCTCACTGGGCTCGTTGTGGTTGGCGGCCGCGCTGAAGGGCGACACTTGCTGAGATCTCCAGGGAACGAGAGCGGTGGAGCTCGAGAGCGCACCGCTTAAGAAGTTTTGATGAGTTGGCACGCTGGAAGTGTCGGGCCCGGAATGTCGCAGGCTATGGCGTGAGTGGTGTTGCTGTTGGTGGTGCTGTTGGTGGTGCTGGTGCTGGTGCTGGTGCTGGTGCTGGTGGGGCTGGATGTGGTTTTGGTGATTTGCGGGACTTGGAGTGCGCGCGGGCGCACTAAATAGGAGTTGCTGGAAAGCGAGCTGGGGGCCTATTGTGATGATTAGGACGAGCCACAGGAGCGGCCTAGCTGTTGGCGCCCGCACCGGATGGAAGCAGATCTTGTAGAGCTTCCTGGACTCCAACCTGGCGGCATGGCTTACAATCATTGGGTGGCTTGTCTCGAGCTGTGTGCCTCTCACTCGCGTCTCCTGCTCACTCATGGTGTCTTCTATGTGGCGGCGAGCCACCAATCCGGGCCTCTCTCTGTGGTCGCTGCCTTCACTTGGTTTGCACACTCCCATCTCCGGCTCGGGGGCGCCACTCGGTCGTGCGCGGCTCGGCCATCGGCGTCGCCGGTTCGATGGCGCCGAGCGGCAAGTCGGCGGCGCCCGACCACAGCTTGAGCTTGTCATTTGGGCATCAGCGTGGACGGCGGGCTAACTGTGAACTGGTGTCTGCGTATCTCTGTGGCCGCGCTGTCATTCCGGCAACGGGCAGCCGGGCAGAGGTGCGAGCACGAACAATGAAATCACTGGCTCGCTCTCGAGCTGGGTTTTGCCCAATCCACCGGCCGCGAGTTCCTACCTGGCCGACTCGGATGTAACACTCACGCTACGCTCACATCGGCGCGACGGCGGCAGCGGCGCCGGCCACCGGAGCGGCCATTCACTTTCTCCAAGAAGGGAGCGGGCGCGCGCCAGCGCCAGCGCCACCTCTGATGACCACTCCCATCGGCGAGCGCGTCGGCTTAAGGTGAACTGAGCAAGCGTTGGTCGTGATCGGCGAGCTACTCGTCGCTGGCCATCGTCGCGCACGCCTGGCGGTGCTCGTTAATTGAACGAGCTAACTGGACTTCGAAGACGTCGACATGGGTTGTCGCAGATCGCCGCCTTGAATGCGACCAAGACGACCACGACGACGACAAGAGCAACGCAAACGACGACATCGGCGATGGCGGCGAGAAAAGAAAGTGATTTTCGGCCGAGCCTTTTTTCTGCTTAACCTCGAGCGGTCAACAAGAGCGCCGACGAGACCAGACGTCTCGGTTCGTCTCGTTTCGTCTCGTCTCGTCGGCGCTCGGCTTGACTAGGCCAAGGATCTTGTGTGCATCCTCGGCGGCGGCGGCGGCGGCGGCGCCGTGCGGACGCGAGTGGAAGCGAGTCTCACGGGCTTCCCGCGCCTCGTCATCATGGTCTGGCCGCCGCCGCCGCCGCCGCCTACTCTCAAGGGACGCCCACTCTCTCGCCCCCTCGGACTGGTGTCGCCGCGCCGGCCATTCTTCCACTTCTCAGCCTGACACCGTTTGACCTGAGAAAGTGAAAAACCACGAGCGCCATCGTCGTCGCCGTCGCCGTCGCCGCCGCCGCCGCCAGTGAACCGCTTCGAGGCAAGCCAACAGTTGGCGCACTGATAAGCGCGCACGGGGGAGGGGTTTTACGTCGGCTTGCCAGGCCGGACTCGCGCCTTCAGTCGGCGCCACTCTTCAGCTCAGGTGCAGGCCGCTCGAGCAAGCCGACACGGCCGAGGGCAAGCGCGACAGTGTAGCCGCGCGGGACACAGACTCAGCCGAGAACTGAGCTGACAAGCCTAAGTCGAAGTCGACTTGGAGCCCAGGGAAGAGAAGTCGAGAGCGACCAAGTCAGCGAGCAGGCGCCGAGAGAGAGAGAGAGAGAGAGAGAGAGAAAGCTCCGGCGACCGCCGAGTGCCGACGAGAGAGAAAGCTAGAGAGCATTGGCCAATAAATGGCCATCGGCCACTACTACCTGTTGTTTGCCCGCTATTGCTCATTACGGCCCAGAAGCGCTGACTAACTGCTTGCTTGTTCGCCCGTCCATTCGGCCGTTCGTTCTCTTGCTGATTCTCTCTCTCTCTCTCCCTCGCACGTCGACTGCCTCGTAAATTCTTGACTCGCTCTCAGCCTGCCCGGTGGTCCGGAGATCAAGGCAGCCGCTGGCTGGCCAGACGGGCAAACTCCACGTTGACGACGTCCGCGGCGAAGATTCGGCGTCATGGTCGCCGCAAATGGGGGACAACACATAGAGTAGAGCAAGAAAGTCGTTGTGGACCGGCACTGCCAGCCTCGTGAGTGCTCTCTGAATGCAAGCAAACTCATCGTTGCAGTCGCAAAGCTCGAGCGGCCCGGCTCGTGATTGTGTTATCTCGGCGGGCGAAGAGGCCATGAATGGCCGAAGAATGTCGCCTTGCTGCAATTATGTTTGTGGCCCCGAACAGAGAGGACGAGTGCGTGCAGACAGTTATCTGTGATTACGCGTTCGCAGGTATGCACAATCGCCGCTCCAGCGCATAAATCGCTTTAATTGTGTGTTTGTAGGTAAGCCAGCGCACAAAGGCGCAGACACGCTTTGCATGCGCCAGTCAGGTGCACAGATTGAACGAGTGCATGTTGTCGGTTGAATTAATCGAGTACCGATCAAGCATAATGCATGCATTATGCAACTGATTTAAGTCCAGTTGTGTACAGATGTGGAATCCGTCGGACTCCTAGTGAGTGTCTGTCTCGTCAGCTCATTCATTGAAGTTCTCCGGATTATCATCGAGCTCCGTATACGTAGTCCTAAACTTCTGCTGATTCAACTCTCGATCACCTGTGAGAAAAAGTCATAGCAGTTTGCAATCTGCTGATGGACTAATCTCCAGCGAGTCGGCGGCTGTCTTCCATTCTCAACTTGAACCTGAGAGTTCATCGGAGAGGCGCATAATCAATGAGTCACTCCATTGTTTACATTGCTGCTTCGAAGTGAAAAGTCACATTGCGTGGGCGCTAATCCCTAGTTCCGCAGCATTACTCCCACGCACACCCATAACAACCTTGATTCCACGTGCTGGGCGTGCACTAGGCCGCACCTGTGTGGTTCTTTGTCTGAGCCTCTGAGAACGGAGAATGTTGCGCGCGATTGCGGAAAGACATCTCTATCACGTCCGGCGCGGATGCGAGACTCTGGGTGTAGGCGGAGGGAATGCGGGCACAGCGCAAACTACTAGCCCATAACTCACATGCGCCCTGTCCTCACTCTGGATGCAAATTTGTAATGTGATCTCCTGCGCGAGGTCCACTGCACTCGGGCTGCAAGATCGCGCACGAGCCAGGCACCCTCGCCCGTGCGCTGGTCGGTTCGTGCGCATCCATTTGAGTCCATGTGTCAGCTCAACCTCAGGGCCAACGCGGTGTTTGTGAGCCCAAATCCTCAACGCACTCACTGGAATGCAAGCAAAATCCACTCGGCCACATCCTCAACATCCTACTACTCATTCACTATCCGAATCAGCACTTTGTCATCGTATGTTTCTCTGAGGGTCCACTCGTAGAGGTGCCGCCAACACGATCCGATGACGAACCAGAAAATTATTACTGTCCAAATACTGTCAGCCGCGAGACTCTCCCCGTACCTTAGATGACTGGCAACTCACTCACCCTGGTGCCTGTCGACACTATGACGGACGCCTCGACTCCCTCGATGACCTATCAGATGGACTATCTCGGAGTTCAGCTCGCCACCACATACAAGAGTTTGATCAGAACCTACTGAGCACCAACTAATGTCGTCGTCGGCATCGGTCCGCTCGCCGACACTAGAGCCGTACTAATAATACACTACCACTCAAAGCCTCCAGGCTCGTGCCATTCATGCCAACACCTCCGAATTCACACAAGCCTCTAACTGACTCTCATAATCTTCAGACCTCTCCATCTGGTTCCCTTATTGCACCGAACTATGCACCTATCGTTTGAGCGGACCGGACCCTTTGTAGTACGGGTGGCGCTGGTCTCTGCCCTGCTTACGACCAGTCTCAACAAGCAAGTATGTTGTCTACCGCTCAACTCCACTCAACCTGTATCAGCTGCTGTGTCGAATCAAAGCATGACATCACAAGAGTTCACCAATCAATCCAGTGTCCTCGACGTCACAGACGATACAAAACTAGCCCAATCCAACGCTGGACGCAATCACATGCGTAACAGACCCAAGCAACTCATGATTTCAACTAATGGTCCCCAGTTAAGCAGAAACGATAATATTCAACAGCCGGCTTTGTTTGCCGCAAGTGAGCATCCACCAGCAACATTATCCTACTCAGCGAGTGCCAATACTCCAAAAACACATGCAATTCAAGCTATGAAGGATACTCACATATCTGTCGAGGGCAGTGGTATGGGTCCTCCCAGTCAAAACAAGAGTCATCGACAAAGGTTAGATGACACAGAGGACTCAGATGACGATGCCGATGACGATGACTATGACTACAAAGAGCCCACTGAGACCGGCTCGGGTAGAAATCAAAATCCTATCACAACCAAGAAACCAGATCTGGTTCCAACCCACAGTGACACTTTGATGAGGCCAGCAACGGACTTTTACAGTCCATTTAGGCCGCCTCCGAATTCTGAGACTGACAATGCTCAAATCAAACCCAAGAAACCTATCTCATCTCCAAGTACTCAGCCCACCTCCGCTCCCGTTCCTCCCTCATTTTCATCTCCCACTCAAACTCTAACAACCCGACCATATACTGTAGCAGATGCCACAAACAAGTCAACTCCCGGGAATACCCAATTTGTGAGTAATATCAGCACCCGCCCGTCTTCAGCTCCCAAAAACAAGACCGACACCGACTATGATTATGAAGATGATAGCGAAGATGAAGAGATGGAGGAAGGGTCGGTATTTGAAGACAGTGAGCCTGAAGACTCTACAGCCATCAGAAACAACTCCACTCAACATGTGACACTCCCTACCTCAGCTCCTTCTCACGCCGACGTTACTAAACTCCAACCGTCTAACAAACCAAGACCGAATATATCTTCGTCGACAATCTTAGATCGCAAACCTGCCGAATCTTCTTCAGTTCGTCCACTGGTCGAAACTGTTCGGCCTGTCAAGCCACTCGGAACGAGTAAGCCTGTGATGACTCCAGAGAGTGAAGTAACTAGTCCAGCATCAAGCAAAAGACCAAGTTCACTAGGTGCCAATGATCACGACCCGGACGATATGGAGGATGATGATGACGACGATGATGATGACATGGATGAGGACGATGACTTAGATGACGGAATCCGCGATGATTCACGTGATCGTGATTCTCAATCAAAAGTTACTACACATTCATCTTTGATTATCAAGCCTTCCTCAAGTCATAACGAAAAAAGTCAACTAAAACCGACCATCTCACCAATCAACCTATCTCATACATCCAATACTCTAGTGCCGACCACGACATCCGCACTGCTTAACTCTAGTCAGAATAATGCTATAATCAAAGACCCGATAACAATAGCCAAACCAAGTACGACAACCACTCCGTCCCCAGGCATCGCTGCATCAAAATCTGTAGCAAATAACTGGATACATTTTCATGATAAAAGCTCAACAATAATGGGTCCAAACGAACCATCCATAGCCAATACAGCTCCAGCTAGTCAAGTTGTCAACTTCATGACTACGTCAGGTCCCCCACGGGCTTTCGAAAACAAAGAAAGTCCCAATATCCAGAGAGTAACAACACCTACAATAACTATGCCTCCTATCTCCTTCCTTCCCCCAACAACAACACCAGCACCTCTCAAACCTCCCACTTTTGTTCCTACCTTACATCCCTCTTATCGGCCAGCACCCACCACCAACATTCTATCCAACGATATAAGTGCTGCACCAAAGCGATACAACGCCGATGACAGTCTCAGTCGTCAAATATACGACAAAGCAATTGAAGTCTATCATGGGGCAGATAAGACAATCAGGGCAACCATAGATGCAGTCTGGCCACCTAGTGTTAACCTCGGTCAGTCAACCTTTGAGCCACTGATGGCCCAACCGTTGTTTTTCATGCGTAAGTATACGAGACAATGATTAACAGGTTGAAAAACTCACCATCACCACACATACTAATCGACTCTATCCCTAAATACAAAACTCATCCATGAGAAGTCGCACTCGGAGGTGCAATCATATGTTTGGTGCTTCTGATGATGCTTATTGTATATACGATAACTTATCAAATTCAACCGAAAGACGATGATATATCAATTTACTAATTAACCATCAGCATTAGGAAACATCCAATAAATAACATGGATTTAATCATTAATTGAGCAATACTGGTCCTCAGAAAACCATCTGCTCACAACTTCGTAGATATCAGAACATCTAGGCTAATCTCGGACTGAGAATTGAAGGAAGTGTCATGACTCGAGTTGGTTTGTGGGTCACTATGTATGTGTGGCGCGACCGTGACGCAGTTCACTGCTGTATCTTGAGATCGGACCGTTTTTAGGTGGCGACTCTCATCGATAACTTGAACAATTCTCTCACTGTCCACCTCTACTAGTAATATTCTACCGTCTCGACAAATGACCATCAGACCTCGCGTCTTTCTCTCTGGCACAGTGCTGCTCAAAATATCACTAACTATTCTTAAGCCGAATAATATGGTACCATAAGTGATGCTGCAGACATAGAGCCAGCCAAACTTGGTTGTGATCATCGCTACATGCAGCTCGGAATCATCATTTAGCATGAGACAAACGACCGACGTCGGGAAGTCATACGTATGCAGATCAAGATTGTGGAATCTAGTGGAGGGCGACGCACTCTGCCCGTTGGTGGTAAGATCTCGTGATGTAGCCATGCCGATGAAGTGTACACGAAGAAGGTCTTCTGTCCTGATGGTCGCCACGAGAGTGGTTGAGTACCCAATCTCATCCACTCGGCAATGGCAACCGGTGTCATGCGGATATTTAAGAGGCGGCGATGTGCTATGAGCGCTATTGTCTTGCCGACAGGCAGCGAAAGCGACTGCATGCGCTGGAATAACTTGGCTGCAATCTCTGATGGTACAATAGATTTGCACGAGACCACCCACTTGTTCAGAGTTATGCGAACATGCATCAGGTGAGTTAGCTTGAGATTGCTCGACCGGTGGCTCTCTCTTTCTCGAGGAATCAGTGCTCAAGCTTTGCAGTGATTCACTATCACTATGAGCCATTCGACACAACTGGCCAGGCACTGATCTGGAGGTGTGGCGCAAACTCTTGGCTTTCGGACTCGACTGACCAGTCTCAAAATCTGTGTTGTGCGTAGGGCTTCTATAATGTGTGTATATACTACAGGTGGAGCCGATATCTTGGGTGCTTGCGCTCAAGTAAAGACCCGAGATTGCGTACAGATTCCTGGAATGATCCCGCTGGACGCCTGTGATTTGGCACAATCTCGACAAGTCGGACTCGAGATTACACACTTTCTCCAAGGACAGAATCTGATCGCGATGTTGCTCTTGATGGGCGAGCGCGCTCATCGCGGGATGCGGGATCTGTACCTGATCAAGCCGACACGTGAAGAGTGCCCCTCGCGTAACGAGAGCCAGCTCGTGGTCGTCAATCCACTGCCAGTGAAGCACATCACTCATGCCAAGTCCGCGCGCTGCCAGGTGAACTACCTTGACGCTTCCCCGCTTACGTCCGCCTGTGGCGCTCGATCTACGACGCTCAAGTGACTTTGTCGAGTCTGTGTGTTGTTGTGCCTCGACTAGTTCTATGATGGCAAGCTTGTGCTCGTTGGACATGGCCAGATATTGGACGCTGGGGTTCGCTTGCGCCTGGAGCACGTTGTCGAGGGGGATGTGGTCAAGCAGGTAAGAGTCGTTGGTGGTAACCAGTGTTATGGAGTTGTTGTGGCAGCAGCAGATGCAGTTGGAGGCACTTGATCGGACACGCGACCAGCCGGTCTCTTGGCGCCCCAAGCGGATAGGCTTGTCATTGAGATCGATGAGCTGACGGACGCGCACGAGGTCGCTTGCGGGCCGCGCCCCATTGCTGTGGCCTTGAGGCCCAAGACCATGTGATTGCCGCGCCGACTTGGCGGATTGCGAAGTCTTGTCTGTTGCCAGGCCAATCATTGCACGTCTCAAATGTTACCTGGTGGCATACTCGATCATTTGCGGTGTCGTTGTGTGCAATAGACTATAGACAATCGCATCAAGTTGAACACTCCTCAAGATGCACGGAGTCGCAAGCAATCCGAGTCGGCCACTCGCTCTTTTTCACTATCTCAAGTCGCCAAACAACGTCACATGATTACTCTTGGCCGATCACCAGACAATCCACACACGCATACTCACATACGGACGCTCAACAGATAGCTTGAGCTCGGCCGATACACTGGCGTTTGCTTTGTGTGCGTTATGTTCGCGCTGGCAAGCCAACAAGCGCGTCAACAATCCTGCAATTCAGGGAGAATCGATCACAGGCTTAAGTGGCGGCAGCTATATTGGTTGTGGTGGTGGCCGCGGCGACGACGGCGGCGACGATTGAGATTGCGTAAGCGGGCGAGGGCAGAGGAATGCAAGAAAAATGGGAGTTAACTTGTGTAAAGAGGAGCGACTCGCTTTACGAACGATTGCAGCGTCTCGCAGTCGACAGACTGCGGAAGGCGCTGATTGTTGTTGTTTCCGTGTCGCTCTCTGAATCGGCCACCACCGCAACTCAGTGGCGGCCAGCCAAATGTCGCCGGTCGACTCGGCTGTGTTGCTTACGATAGGCTAACCATCTGAGGTTGCTCTATGAAAAGAGAGTATCACGCACGACTAACTCAGCCGCAGCGACCGCAACTGCCGATGCCATTCGCCAGCCCAATCGCAAAAGCATGCACACTAACTCAGATACAGATACACACAGCCACAACTTTTTGCTTGCTCTTTGAAAACACATACCGCCACCGCCAAGCTAGCCACTTAGGCGTCGCGAGGCGCTCGCAGATGCCGAGCTCACACAGACTGAACGATATCGTAGTGGCTGTGGAGATGATGATGATGATGGTGGTGGTGGTGGTGGTGGTCGACGTGGTGTTGATTTAATCTGCACAACACAGAACTCGGCCAGCGGCCCAGACTAACGACCGGACGCCAGAGTGTATTGCTCTTGTTGTGCACAATGCCGATGCTCGATATTTCATGCAGCGGCAAACAGCCGTACACATTGCTCATGCCTGACCACTAGCCTAATCTGCGGCACATCGCCATCAACGTAAAACGAATGGATCTGAATGAGCTCATTAGTGGGTTGGCGGCAATCAGATGAATTCAACAGCTTGCAAACTGGCTCGAGCCGGCGCATGAGCGAACCTGAGCGCGCACACTCGTGTGCCGCTCGGCTGGAGATCTCGGCACAAATCGTGACTGACCTCAGAGCCTGTGCCACTCCTGCAAGGCTCGCCCCAATCCATAAAACTTGGCAGCCTTCAACTCTGAAGAGCTTCTGTACGAGCCGATCACCAGTCGACCGCCCACTAATAGAGTGGGCCCAGAATAGCTGCTCGCGCGATGTAGAAGGCCATCTCAACACTCTAGAGCTGTTGACCTGTCACAGGTAAATGTCCGCCCACTCTGCGACGCAACTCATCCATTCAGCGAGTGAGTTCACAGCGCTTTGTTCATCTATCATAATCTCAGAGGCTAAAATGATGCGCTATGCGAGTCCACTGGAACGATAAGCAGCTTACAGACCTTCTGCGTGTGTCCGTTGCGTAATTTCCCGTAAGTCTGAGGGTGTTGGGGCCAATACTCAACACTTTCAATGGGATATCACATTTGTGGATTACATTGTGAACAACACTAATCAGACACACTTGGTGTTCAAAAGTGAAGTTTTGAGTTCTCCCTGTCAGAGTGGATTATTATTTCGGATTATTATTTCTCTTCTTGTCATGTTTTGACTACCCTAACTCAGGTCCGATCATCATGAGGCTAGAACAAACACCTTGTTGTAAGAGCGACTACTCCATGAACCGGATCTGCTTGTCCAAAGAGTTCGTTTTAAATCTTCAGACAGTATTCTAGGCCGCGTAAAAATGATGAGCTGACGACAAGGACTAGCAACAGGTACCTCGATCCGGACCGCCGGGGCACAGCAGTGTTCCCTTGAGTTGCTGCCGTACTGTGGAAACACATGGTGCACCTGTCGATGAACAGGTGGGCCTGTCGGCTCATTCTATTCGATGCATTGACAGCTTTACAGTTTAGAGTCGACAACTTTCGAGCGGACTCTATGGCGAATGCGCTCTGTGAATACTTCCAGAATAGCAACACTTTCAGTGTAGAATCTTACGATGGTACAGTGCCGGGCTTCACGTTAGTTCGAGTGTACGATGCTTCTTTTGGACCACGTGAGAGCACGCGAGTGCTTGACATTTCGGATGGATAAGCGGGGTCGCACTATGCCCTCATTGAGTGAGCTTACGGAGCATATAGCCTCTTCAATTGAGCACAGTCGAGTTGAATCACGAGGGTGTCGATAGGGTTCTCTCGAATTGATAGTTGAGCATCGACATTGAGCATTGAGCATTGAGTTTCCTTTAACATAAGCCGGTGGATGAGAGCAGAGAAGTAACTAGTGTGGGTTGGCTTCTAGTTGACGAGACCCATTCGAAAGGCTAACTTGGAGGTGGCAGTCATGATGAACCCGAAACTCTCGCGAACAGGATCTCTCGCGGTCGTGTTGGTCAGTCTGATCCTCACTCTTGCGACAAGCGAGTCGATCACACTCATCGACGACCAGACGCCGCTTGATGTGGATGCTGTGGCGCGCACCCTCTGTGATACCGGAAGTGGCAAGACTCGCCAGATCAGCCGCTTGTCTACTGTATACAAGTTGGCCGACTACTTTGAGCAACATGTCAACGACGAGTCGCATCCACTCTCCAGGTGCAAGCAACGACATAACGAGGCGCTCGCCCTGCTCAAGGCCACACTCGAGACCAGTCCAGAGAACGTTTGTAGCGAGACTAAGCTGGCGCTGGTCGAGGAGTTCCACAATCGTTTTGTCTCTACTCAGGTGGAACACGTGACGAGTCGGCAGGTGGCCGAGGCTGAGGTGGCTTCGGTGCGCGACCTCTTCATGCCACTAAGTCATGCGAAGTGGAAGCCTGTGTAAGCGCACCCGTAATCAACAAACATGAGTGGGATCTCAAGCAGAAGTTCGGCGACGAACTGGGGAAAACGCCTAACAAAATGCTGGGTTCTGGATGAGAAGTCGGCCTTCGGGGCCATCTTCAGGGGAGCCATGGAGAAGTTCACCGAAATGTTCGCCGTGGAGAAGTACGAGGACGTGATTATGGTGTGGGATCTGATCGAGGGCTCTTATCTGTCGCACAAAATGGAGGCTGAGGAAGGTGAAGCTGAGACTGATATCGGGGATGAGTTTGACTCCATAACAGGCGAACCAGTCCGCCTCTTTGTTAAGGTGAAGGCCAAGAAGTATCTCGACGAGATCAAGTCGCATTGTCACTACTCATTCAAGCCAATCTATCGCAAGCTCATCCTACCGATCATCAAGCTTGCCGACCTGGGCTACACAAACTCGGGCGAGCAGTTCAAGATCGAGCTGAAGGAGTTGCGCTCCAACGAGCTCATCAAGCGCTGGTATGGAGTGACGCAGCTGTGCGAGGCCATGCTTCCGGTCAAGTTCTACCAAGATGACGAGCTGGACGCGAACGAGGTGATTGTGCTGAGTCGCCAGGAGGCGGCGAGACTCGATCGGACTGCAAGTGAGTTGGCTGACAACAGCACGCCGGAGTCACCTCGACCGAAGCAGCTCGAATACGAGCCTCAGACCAACTCGATGGTGGGTATAGATAATCTGGACTCTGTGCTCTCTGTGGAGTCACAACAACTGGTCAACAGCGTCAAGTCAAACATTGGCACTCGCGATCGAGTGATCAGTCGCGCAATCGTACGTCTGTTGCGCAATTTGAGACTTCAGCTGGCGAACTCAGGCCTCGGACGCTTCTTCTTCTCTAAGAAGACTACAGTGCTCAAGAGCCCCAAGTCGCAAGAGAAGGAAGTGGCCTACTCGAACCAGGAGTTCGGACAACAGTTGGCCAGCTCGCTCGACAAACTGGACGAGGAAGCGCTTCTGAAGCTGGAGGGGGCCACAACGCCTCGCTATTTCCAGTCGAAAGAGCGAGCGAAAGGAGTAGCCAGGCGCAGACGATACCGACGCAAGGGCGATGTTGATATTGTGCAACAGGTCCGCGCTGACGCAATCAGCTATGAACGTACAAAAAGTTGGTCTGAGATCTTTAGCAAGTGGACTGAGATAATGAATGCTTTGGCGCCTAGCAGGACCAAATTGATAGTGTGCGGCTCCATCTTGGTCGTACTCCTCGCTATCATTGCCTTCGCTACTCTGTTCAGTCTCGCTGTGGTTGGCTTCGGTTAACCTGCTGGATTAACAGTCGTCGGGAGAGCGCTTCGGGCCAACTGAATCAGAGGATAAGCATAGATTGCGATTCGTTCAGAACAAAATCTGCACAGGCGCAAGTCCATTGATTTGACTCAGAGTAATGTGAAGAATGCCCGTTGAGATTTGAGGCTTGGCATGGACGAATCCGAATCTGTATCAAATCCTTGTTTGAACCATTTGTTATTAACGCTCCTCATGGATTACAAGTGTTTTCAGGTAGATCCGGATGTGCATCCGATTTCAATGAAACGTGGCGTCCTGCTCAGCCTAGGTGGATCAAAGCGTTCTTCTCACAAGTGGGTGCAGATTGACCCTCAATTTTCAGCGAGTACGCCTCCCCAGTATATTCTAAACTAAAGTACTGCACGCCTAATTAGGCGTCTGTTAGCGCATAGTACAGAAAAGTTTGAAAACTCTTATGAAGTTAGAGTATCAGGACGTGCATCAACGTCCTCAGCCTGCAATCGGAGCGCGTGGCAAGAGCGGGAGGTGAGTAACAGGCCGTCAATTGTCAGGACGATAGCTCGCACATATCGAGTTCTAGAGAAGCTAGGCTCATCTCGACTCTTTCAGTGTCATCAGAGAATTAGAGTGTGCCCTCCGAATAGCTCACTGACTAACAAGAGTAGTCTAGTAGAAGGTGCTATTGACTTCTAGAGAGCTAGGTGCCCTACGCAGCAATTGAAGTTCCTGCGCGCTCAGCGATGTTCTGCTGTGCTCAGCGCTAACACGGTGCTCTCCATAGACTTCGCAGACGCGCGCAAACAAAATTCTGAGCATCCGGTTTGTTGTAACACTCGTCACGACCAAACTATTAGTATTGGAGTAATTTTAAAGACTCCACAGAATGCAATTTTTGTTTGCGGTGTGATTAAAGTGGTCAAATCAATTCCTACTTGCACGGGAAGCTTTCTAGAGGCACTGTATTGAAAACAGTCGCCGGCGTCAGCCGGAGCACTCAGAGGGTTGGCTGTTGGCGAATGCAAAGAGTTTCACACGCGCACATTTTACGATTGGATCTTTAGGGCCCCAAATCAACAGGTTTCGTCCTGAAACTGGTTAGAAAGATATTTTTATTCGTCTTCATGTTTGGCGACTGTCTCGTCCGAGTTTTCTCGAAGATAACTGATGTTGATCTAGTAGAACATTGTCAATATGGTTTTGAGCGCGATTCAGATTCATGTCGCCTTTTTTGCGACCCCCAGGAGGGTAATTGTAAAATGAGAGAGTGATCTCGCAGACACTCATCATGCGCTATGTGTAGCATTGATACTGTTACAAACCGAGAGTAGACTAGCTTTTTTCAGTCAAATGTAGCGCCAATGGAAAATTTGTCCAACAATAGCGTCAAGAATAGCATCTCGCTCAAGTGAGGATCTCGCTAACAGTGGAACACTTACTCAATGTGGCGCGGGTACTTAATACGTCACTCCAACAAAACTGAGTGGGCGATGAATTCTGACATTCTGGGCTGTGACGTAGAACAAAAAAAACAGAGCTCAGCTCGAGAGTTATCTATCGTTTCACCGTAATCCAAGAAGAAATCGTCAAAACTTTCTTACTTGAGAGTTGTGCTCCTAATATCCTCTGATCTTCTTTTATGAGCGCCGGATGAATACAGAGCAGAAAGCAACTTGGACTGGAACTAACACTTTCCTTCGAATAATCAAAAAGATTCACTGTCTTTTGCCTCAGGAGTAAAGATGAAGCAAAGACTCGTGCAAGGAGCGCTGCCAGCTCTCTTTCTCTTCTGCCGATTGCTTACTCTTGCAACAAGCGAGCCTATCTCGATCATCGACGACCAGACGCCGCTTGATGTGGATGCTGTAGCCCGCACCCTCTGTGATACCGGAAGCGGTAAGACTCGCCAGATCAGTCGCTTCTCCACTGTATTCAAGTTGGCCGACTACTTTGAGCAACATGTCAACGACGAGACACATCCACTGTTTAAGTGCAAGCAACAACATAGCGAGGCGCTAGCACTGCTCAAGGCCACACTCGAGACTAGTCCAGAGAATGTTTGCAGCGAGACTAAGCTGGCGCTGGTGGGGGAGTTCCACAATCGTTTTGTCTCTACTCAGGTGGAACACGTGACGAGTCGGCAGGTGGCCGAGGCTGAGGTGGCCCCGCCGGTGCTGCGACTCTTCTTCATGCACTACGTCATGGAAGTGGACGCCCTGTGTAAGCGCACCCTAATCAACAACATCGAGTGGGATCTCAAGCAGAAGTTCGGCGACGAACTGAACGCCAAACTGCTGGGTATGGATGAGAAGTCGGCCTTCGGGGCCATCTTCAGGGGAGCCATGGAGAAGTTCACCGAAATGTTCGCCGTGGAGAAGTACGAGGACGTGATTATGGTGTGGGATCTGATCGAGGGCTCTTATCTGTCGCAAACAAAGGGAGCCGAGGAAAGGTGAAGCTGAGACTGATATCGGGGATGAGTTTGACTCCATAACAGGCGAACCAGTCCGCCTCTTTGTTAAGGTGAAGGCCAAGAAGTATCTCGACGAGATCAAGTCGCATTGTCACTACTCATTCAAGCCAATCTATCGCAAGCTCATCCTACCGATCATCAAGCTTGCCGACCTGGGCTACACAAACTCGGGCGAGCAGTTCAAGATCGAGCTGAAGGAGTTGCGCTCCAACGAGCTCATCAAGCGCTGGTATGGAGTGACGCAGCTGTGCGAGGCCATGCTTCCGGTCAAGTTCTACCAAGATGACGAGCTGGACGCGAACGAGGTGATTGTGCTGAGTCGCCAGGAGGCGGCGAGACTCGATCGGACTGCAAGTGAGTTGGCTGACAACAGCACGCCGGAGTCACCTCGACCGAAGCAGCTCGAATACGAGCCTCAGACCAACTCGATGGTGGGTATAGATAATCTGGACTCTGTGCTCTCTGTGGAGTCACAACAACTGGTCAACAGCGTCAAGTCAAACATTGGCACTCGCGATCGAGTGATCAGTCGCGCAATCGTACGTCTGTTGCGCAATTTGAGACTTCAGCTGGCGAACTCAGGCCTCGGACGCTTCTTCTTCTCTAAGAAGACTACAGTGCTCAAGAGCCCCAAGTCGCAAGAGAAGGAAGTGGCCTACTCGAACCAGGAGTTCGGACAACAGTTGGCCAGCTCGCTCGACAAACTGGACGAGGAAGCGCTTCTGAAGCTGGAGGGGGCCACAACGCCTCGCTATTTCCAGTCGAAAGAGCGAGCGAAAGGAGTAGCCAGGCGCAGACGATACCGACGCAAGGGCGATGTCGACATTGTGCAACAAACGCTGGCTGACTCAATAAGTCGTCCTCGCACAAAACGTTGGTCCGAGATCTTCAGCACTTGGAATGAGATCATGAAGGCTATCGCCCCGAGCAGGACCAAACTGATCATCTTCGGCGGTATTGTGGTCGTGCTACTTGCTATGATCGCTTTCGCCGTTCTCTTTAGTCTTGCCGTAGCCAGCTTCGGTTGAGACAACGACTTAAACATAGCCAAGAGGATTGCGTCACTGCGCGTAAATTGAGCTTATACTGAATCGAAGTTGTTGTGTATCGACTATTGTGTTTGATTGACTGCATGATCATGAAAAATATATCACCTCACGGCGTTCCAAAATCTGACTTCCTGTCTCATCTAAAAGTACTTACCCGCTCGTAAATATCACTTGTGAGATCAAAAAGAAATCTGAATCGAACATTCAGGCCGACAATGATCAACGATGATGTTGCTTGTTTCTTCCCAAACATTCTATTCGTTGATAACATCCCGAAATTGTGTAGCTTGTGAGTACCGCTCAGATCATTGATGAGGTACATAAATGGATGCAGAATAAGTTTGTCTCAAATGAAATCTGGCGCAATCAACAGGGTCCCAGACTCACTGAGAGCTGTTGATCAGTCGACTGTCAGTACAAAAGTGGGGTCCCCAGAGTAGATGTGGCCAATCCTAGCCACAGTTCTGCTGGTTCCAATCCCTAGACTGTCTCGTCACAGTTGCAGAAAAAACCCCGTCTATCCAACCCGTCCAGCCACACGCCTTTGGATTGCGAGCTTACTACATTACTGTGCTACTTTAGGCCCGACTCAGGAGAGCGCTCGATCCGAAGCTACTCCTGGAGGGAGGTTAAAAAATAGCAGCCTCTAGAATCTAAGATTCCTAAACTCTGCGGCTTCCTCGTCTATTGTGGATTGCTTATCGATCCAGTTGTTGTTCTGTGACTCTGTCTGGTGCTATGTCTGCCTCTGTGACGGTGACGCTTCAGATCAGCCACAAGTTGTCTGCTTTAGCTCACCGTATGAATTGATGTCTGGACGCCCGTGTAGCCCCCGTGATTATCACGCTTAGTTTGTAATAGGCCACTCCTGGGACGAGAAGGTCCCATTGAAACAATAGTCGTTCAAATTAGTAACAAAGCAGTAAGCTCAGGCAGATCTCGTGTACCAAAGAGTGAGAGGTTCGGGACAGCGATAGGCAACCCGATTCTAGAGAGCGCGTTGAGTGACC